>LBNU01003124.1:32585-68057 GCA_014162995.1 Artemisia annua
CATATCCAATTCAACCGTATTAACTGCCTCAACATTCTCAAGTGAAACCGGCTTCACTTGTTCAGGAACATGTTCACTTACATCACTTTGTTGAACACTCCTACCGACTCCAGTTGATGTTAACGACTCCCCCCCATCAGTAGCAATTGATGCGGACTCATTAGTACGAGCAGCCAAGTCATCAACATTAACACTTGGAACATTACCAACCTTCTTATCAACATTAACACTAGTTATCACATTCTTTGAACCACTCCATGTATTTGCCCCCTTCGAAGCACTAGACTTCAGAAAACCCTTATTCATCATGAAGAAATCCAACTAACACAATAATCCCCACGTACCATGCAAGCAAAACCAACCAGAAAATTAAACCCTAATCGCAAGATTAGGGTTTATAATCAATTAGCACAAAAAACTAACCAGCACCCATTATTGTCCAAATCAGTAATGATAGAATCGAATCAAGGATGACTAGATAGGGAATGGAACCGACTTTGATTAAAGAATATCCGTTTTCCAGCTTCTTAACATGTTAATGTAAGATAGTTACAACTTGCGATGAAACCACAACCACATAATTGAAATGACAAGGGCCTTTTGATTATTTTAGATATATAACTTTCTGAAAAGGCCAAAAATTCAGTTATCTGAAGTTCTGTGCTCTAATGGCACGTAGGTTATGTGAAACTAAGAAATTTTACTTACACCGGCCCCCTTCATCTTTGGATGTAAAACAGTACCTTTTCCTTGATAACATTCAACACATCATGTAACTTTAGAACCTAAAAAGCCTAACATACATGCAAATTCAGAAAGTTTATGCAAGATTTAAATTTCTACACAAGAAGATAACGGACACAAAAGATCATTCAACTTAACCACATAATCAAAACCAGTTCCTTATCAGAAACCATTCTTCTGTTACATCTTAAGTTATGTTCTTAATTCATGTTTAAATAAAACTTGAAACAAAAAAAGATATCTCCTTTGTGGACGTATTATAGTGAAAGTTGTTTTAATGACCCTCAAGAAGTTTCGAGAAAAGCAAGCACAACCTCAACACATACTTTCACATGACAAACTTTACCACAATGAACATGAAACAGAATTGGTATCACGGAATAATTAAAGAGACACATTAATTTAGCAAATCCCAAACAAAAGGATCATGTATTATATATTGTTCATACCTTATTTCATAGCTTCAAAAAGAATATTTTTGTACCTGCTGTAATGCGCGGCAAAAGCATTATTCTAGTCTTATCTCAAACTATATGAGGCTAAATTCTGCATATATTTATTATCTAAATGCCCTCATTTATCTTAATAAAATATCAAACTTAAGGTTTTAACTGCAAATGTTGCGTCTATTTTTTCTTATATTTTGTAAGTATGTGTAAATAAATTATGAATCATATCAAACTAAAGATCAAATAGGAATTAAGTGAAGATTAAGAACCAAAAACAAAATTTAATTGAAGCCCAGGAAACCTGCTAAAAGATCAACAAAAAAGGCCCTATAGTACCAAAATAGTCCAACTCGACCCACTAAATAAGCCTATAGCCTCGACCCTGCTCTTGAATCTGTTAAGAAACCCGGAGCATGCCTATATTGGATAAAGCATGTGTGTTCATCGGTTCAGTTATCGGGTTGTTTGATTTATTCAGTTTGGTAAAAAAAATTCTAGGTAAAAACGAAAACTAAACCTAACCTAATTCAGATTGGAATAGCTCGTTTACGCCATGCTTTCTCCCATATGTTAGTCAATAAAAATGTTTTGATCATGCAAATTTCCCTTTATATTTACTTGCATGTAAAAGTAACTTAATTTGTTACTGACAACAAAGATCAAAGAGGATTATTGTGAATGTTTGTTAGCGATCCAACACCAAAACAAGTAACAATCAAATAAAGTAAATAACCATCTTTTTTTTTTTTTTTTTTTTTTTTTTTTTTTTTTTTTTTTTTTTTTTTTTTTTTTTTTTTTTTTTTTTTTTTTTTTTTTTTGAAGTTGGATTTGTTTATGTAAGACAAAACCTATAGAAAATAACGCTACCAGGCAACTAAAATCTTTTAGAGAAGAGTTATATTAAATACTAAACTTTTCTTAGGGACTCATCCCCACCATCTATCTAAAAAGAAATCAATGGTTGAGATTAAAAGCATTTTAATATTTCACCCATTTTTTATAATTTAAATATCTCTTAAGCTGTTAATCGTTAAGCGAAAATAATTACACCATCGCGACGAGCATTTAATTATCTTTCTATAGACTGGCACTTTGATATACTTTTGACAAAACAATTTTTTTTGTTCTTTTCACTTTTTTTTTGTGGCCGAAAAAAATCATATATGATATGTAATATCATAATCATATATCATATATGATTTTTTCGGCCACGGAAAAAAACGTGAAAAAAACAAAAAAAAAATTGTCGAAAATATATCAAAGTGCCTATCTATAGAAAGATAATTAAATGCTCGTCGTAACGGTATATTTTTTTTCGCTTAACGATTAACGGTTTGAAAGATATTAATATTTGAAAAAAAAGGATGAAAGTGGGTTTTTTAAATTGTTGAGATTAGTCTCATCCATTAGATCAAATAAAGATGGAGGGAAGATGAAGGGTGAAGATTAGTCCCTTGGTATGTAAAAAAAGTTTGGTCCTCAAACGATCTTAAATATTATTAACTAAATGTCTTAACTTATGATATGTACGTTTTGGTTCTCAGACAATGATGGCGTTAATAGTAGAAGCACTACAAGAAAAAAGGGCTATAGTGACGACAGGAAAATCGTCACTAAAGATGGAAAAATCGTCACTAAACTAGTTTAGTCACGAAAATCAAGGTCGTCACTCGTCGTCACTCTAGCTCCGTCACTAAGTTAATAGTGACGATATTGGAATTTGACACTAAATTTAGTGACGAGCTAAATTCGTCACTTATGGGTGTGTGACAACCCATTTCGTCACTTAATTTCATCACTAAGGTGGCTAAAGACGTCACTATTTGATGGAATTAGTGACGAAAGAAAGGCGTCATTTTTTGGGTGAACCTAACGGAACCTAAACGTCCAATAGTGACAAAATATTTCGTCACTTCAAAAAATCCTATATCCCGATAATGCAGTACCTACAATTGTTAATACGGGTATTTGTAGACTGAACATGCAAAATATCTTTTTAGTTGATAATAAGAAATTACTTGCTCCATATATTATAAAGCCGAAACATCCCAGTTATGTCCAACAATTATTTAATTTGTAGCATATGTTTCCAACAAGAAAGGTATACAGAGATAGTCAAAGGTTCTGTAAGAGACTATTATACTCCATCCAAACTTCAACTAAACATCATCTCGAGCCTCAACATAATTTTCATAATCTGCGGTCTGATCATAATCCTCAATCCTCTACATAAAACAATAATTTCAAAGCACATGAGTATATTATCCAGGAAATCTCAAAGAGAGACCAATACGTCATCTTATTTCAAGTCGTTTGAGGATCAAAACACATTTGAGCTAACAAGCAAACAACAAAAAGACAATAAAACAACCTAACTTCTAATTTATCAGGACGCTTCGAGAGTAATAAATACACTACCATTTTCATCAAAAACTGAACAGCTATATACGAAGTCTAAACTCCGAAAACAATTACTTTAACGAACAAAAAAGTGTATCACCTCGTTAACTACCAAAACTCGACGCGTATTTCCTACAAACACTACCTACTTTGAACACCAGATGTCTAAATGCACACCTAATTCCAGAAACTTCAACGGTAAAACTCAACTAAATAATAGCATCCTAATTCCTATGCTGAACCTAACTCCCAACCACTAACCTAGGCGATACCGATTACGTAATTTACCCACTTTCACTTGTTACTTAAACATCAACTTTAAAACATCTATTTTACAGTTGGAAACTGACTGGTTCCACTTAAGGAATAATAGGAGTTGAGTTGTACAAGTGTTTATGTCCCTTTTTTCAGTTAATTGGTTTCCTTGCTAATTAAAGCTTGATAAAGAAATAAAAGCTACGGGGTAATGTTTACCTGTTTGCATTAGATGTTGGTTATCACTCCAAAATTTTTTGACTGCGAAACAAGAGCTTGCAAAGTTATTACCAAATTTCAGAAAGTTAAAGTAAAGAAGTAGTTGATGAGTATCACACTGAGATCCTTCTGCTACATGCCTGCCATGACCATATAAATACAAAATCATTAGGTCGCATTTGTATATCACTTAGACGATGATAGGAGTAAGCACAAGCTTACTTGGTTGCCTGTGCAATTATATTGCTCACTGAATTTGCTTCTTCTTTGGTTACCTCCACCAAAGAATCCTGCAAAACACAAAAAACACAAACAATTCAATCAGCTGTGAGTCTAGGACAGACATACTCACATACCCTCTATGTGATTCTTACCTGTGCAGCAAATAAACGAGCCAGTCTTCTTGCTTGATTCCTGAAGTTCCCCAGCTATAAGTACCTCATCCAGTATATAGTAAGCCTGCAACAAGCGTCAAAACACATTCAATACTTGAAGCACACCACAAGCGTCAAAACACATTCAATACTCGAAGCACACCTCAGGCTTATTAAGTAGCAACACTCAGACCATAATTTAGAAAAAGATAAATTGACTACTAATTCAAATGTCTATAACACCCTACAAGTGGGCGAAAATATAATGTACCTTGTGAAAATTGAAGATCAGGTCAAGCTCTTCAATATATTCTCAAACTCATAATTAACAAACACTAAGCAAAGACTATTTTCATTCACCGCATTAATAACAAACACTAAGAAAGACTATCAAACTCTTCTATAAATTATTCTTATGAGTTCAGATTCACTAACATAACATAGTATTGCTTCATCTATACATATCTATTAAGAACGTTCACACTTTATGAATTCTTTACCACATATGTACTACTAAATTTATCAATAGATAAAGTTCTGAAAAACGTGTAATAAAGTATACTTATGTGCATATCATCCTGCAAGTGCGACTGATGAACAAAATATCAATATTTTCAATTAGAGTGATACTCAAAGTCCACATCAATCTAAAACATTGCAAATTGCAGCAAAGTAGTTCCTTAATGATTTAGATGGGCAAAAAAAATATCGTGTGCTATACCCCGCCCTACTCACAACGTCGTATGAATTGAAATTTGAGCATCAGAGCTACTACCCAGATGAAACCATTCAGGACTAACAAATTACTCCATATAGTGTTACTCCTTGTTTGATATGTACATATGTTTAACTTAGTTCACCACATTCTATGTATTAGCTAGCAATATTCATCGCATTGGATGATTCGTAAACGTACTGTCTAGCCTGGTTCCTATTCTACCTGAATCAAGATAAACTGATTTTCGAGCTTCACTCAATTATACATTGCTAATAATTTACTAATCAAAACAACACGAAATTATCATTTAACGAAGAACGTCTTATTAAATAATTTACACATTTCTGAGGAGTCAAATGAACTTTTTGTATTTACAATGATTTCATTTTGACAAACAATATAAATGAGAACATTTGTTTGCTAAAAGAATACTTCATTTGTTGATATAATAAGAGTTAAGCTTCATTGCTAACACATACAACTCGCATGATTTCCCCCTTTCTCACCATCTCTCAAAACATTCACACACCTCAAAATATTCTCAAACTCATCTCTTTGCAAATGAGGCGCGACATAAACCTTAACTCCTTTAATGCAACACTTTCCTTGACTTTTTTTGCTTTACCTAACCCCTTTTCACACAACGGCAAAACCTCACTCATTAACTTCAAAGGCTCGTTTACACCTAACATATTAGTTTTTGACAATACTAATTTACCAAGACACATATATTGATTTTCTAAAGCAATATATTTCTCAGCAATCTGAAACAACACTCTTCTAGACCTATTTAACAGATTAATAGCCAACTACTTAAATCTAGAAGCATCTCATGCTCTTCACGATTTGACGCATTTGTAAAAAGGAGTGAGCTCTTACCCCAAGTGAATACCATGAGTCGTTTATTGTCCGCAAAACATAATAAGCATGTAAAGTGTTATTAATTTTGCTAGACATTTTATCGAACACTTGGCATGCAATGCTTAAATATCTTATATTCGGAACAACTAAACCGCTAAACCTACACATTCTAAACTCAAACAAGCAATCAAATAACCACAATTTTAGCCCTAAACCTTATCGGCAATAGGTCAGAATCAAAGAGGCAATCAACTAAACTAAACTTGTTGACTCAAATAAGCTGAAATTAACTCGAAATTAGATATGAAACACAAATAGATATGAATTATACAACAAAATCATACAAGTAACATAATTAGGATTTAAAGAAAACCTCTGAGCAAATTAGGGCAAAATAGTGAATTGAATGATGACATTCGGTAGATGTGGCAAAGCTAGACGGCGGAGCGCGACTGTTAACCATTTCGACGGCGGCAAAGCGTGGTGGTGACCATTAACGGTGATGAAGAAGAAGTAGCGGTGAATGCATGTGTAGGAGAAAGAAGATTAGGAATAAATGATAGAAGTATATGTTAATTCGGGTCAGGTTGGATCCGCGCTTTTTTTTTTAACTAATTCGGGTCAAGTTGGATCCGCGCTTTTTTTAACACTTCTTTGGTTGTTTTTTCACATACCAAAAACAAACACTTCTTTGGTTGTTTTTTTTAACTGCTTCTTTGAAAACTGAAAAGGTATTTACTTTAGTAAGTGACGAATAATTTCGTCATTAGACTATTTAAACTTTGTGACGAACAAATTTCGTGACTAATCTTTCCTAATGACCAAAATGAAGTGACGAATTTTTTTCTCGTCACTATATAGTCATCTTAGTGACAAAAATAAAATTCGTGAGTAATTTTTCGTCACTATAGGTGGGTTTTTTTTGTAGTGAAGCATGAGATCGTAAAAAATAGTATGTGTTGGGATAGAAGTGTATATATAATATCTATATCAATTTGAAGTCCTGAATATAAGTCTACAACTCTGTAGATAAATTTCCGATCGAGTTGCTTGTTTAAGAGTTCTTTTTATATAGTTAATGAGCTTTTACGTTATTCAATTTTACAAGTTCAACTTGATAAGTTTATATAAACTGGATGTTTTGTATGCATATCAAATGTCATGACTCGTGAGTTCTCCATGTTTTAAATTAACGCAAAAATGAAGTTTGTTAAAATTAAAAAAATAAATAAATAAATAAATAAATATATAAATAAATAAATATACAAAATAGAAATATCCATTCAGAACCTTTATAAAGATCGGAGTACAAGAAAATAGGTAAAGACTGCACGACATAGTGCTTATTCCAATCGTATAGTACATGACTCAATACGTATATATAGTTACATCACACAACATTAAGAAAATGACAAGGAAAATATTAAATCACATATAATACATATTAAGGAGTTGCATTTCTAGCTAGTAGAAAACACCACTCTTTAACGTACACATTCTCGATCTTAATTTAGCTTCTTATACTTGAATACTTACCAATTCCAACCACATCATGCATGCATGATATGCCTGTTGTTGAACATTGGATTATTCAGCGAGCCTTGTTAATTAAGGGGTCCAATAAGTACTCCCAAGCTGTCTAGGTAATCTCCATAGTTTCCGAAGAATCCTGTAAAGTCTGTAATCTAACCTTTAACCACGGGCAGTGAGAATGTAGTTCCAGTTATTGCTCTCCCGTATGCACCGTTTACGCTCCTCCCAACTTTAAAATACAAAGATGTCGCTAATCTCAGTTAAGTGTTCCCCGTAACCAAGATGAAGCTGATTGGTAATAATTAAAAAAGACAAATTTTACCTGTAGATACAAATAAATGTAGATAGATGTTATAAGGTGCACGTACAATTCCAGGTTTACCATCATCAAAATCACCTTCATATATTGGAGAATTGACTTGTCTGTTTGTCGCNTCCGTATAAAACGGGTGTATAAGATTTACCTCATTTAATCACAAGTTAATTTAAAACCTAAACTTCGATCGAAACGAATTAGGTGTCCTCCTTCCGTTTACATACACCTCTCTAAGTATCATCGTATACGTATTCAACATCTTCGGAAAGAAAACGTTTCGATTGGTGAAGCATTCGTGCTGATGACGTATAGTAAATACATAAAGAGTAATACTCCGTAGTAAGAATATCAGAAACAACATAGAGAAAGCTAAAAGATAGAGTTTATTTATTCATCTCATAATAGAGGTTTATATAATGTTACAAGATGGAGTATCCTCAAAGAAAGGCTCTCGTAATTCTAGTAACAAATATCTCTCATTACATTAAAAGGATATGGACTAATGGACATACATTACATAATTATTTATAACACATAGCTAATTGTCCCAATGTCGGAGACGGAATTTGAACGTAGTTATCGAATGAGCCAAATTGTAAAATATTTATTTTAAGGGGCCGATATACATGACGCCGATATTATTTTATTTTTTATTTTTATTATTAAAAATAACTAAAAATAAAAATAAAAATGTATAGAATGTATATAGGGTTAAAAGTTTTTGGGGGGCCACTTCCACTCGTTAACATCTTACCGCCACTTCCACTCATTAACATCTTAGCTGTCAAGCCACAAGAAAGAGCTTCATTTGGTATATCTCCTAGACGATCAACTCCTTCGGCGAAAACCACACCCATGCCCATGTGCAAATGAGGCTCAATGTGGCAATGAAATGGCCACACACCTGGATTATCAGCGACGAATCTTATAGCTGTCCATCCGTAAGGAAATATTACTACAGTATTTCTCAATGGCGGGTTTTTTAAGTTCAGCTTCTTTTCGTCTTTCTCGGAGGAGAACTTGCCTTCTCCATACCCCAACACCCAAAAGTCGTGCCCATGAAGGTGCCATGGATGTATCTCGCTATCACCAGCTTTTAGCATATTGGCATTCTGTAGTATCACGTCAATAGTATTGTTTAATTCTAGCGTGTAAACTCCATTCCCATATGCGGCGTTGGGATTTGACGGTGGGCTCATTATGTCATACGTGTTAAGATCAAACGTATCGGGTGGGCTATTTTGGTCAAATGATTCGTTAATCCCATATTTGATTGACCCTAAGTAAGGGGTCGGCGGTAGGGTCAATGATACGTTGTTAATAGCCCACTTGGTATAACCATTGATGCGATTTTGAGTATTGAGGAGGAAGATTCGACGATGGTGGTTAGCTGGGGGCTTTGGTGATTCTGAATGAGCGAGTAGTTTTTTAGAAAATAATTTGCTACGCTGATAGTCATTCCAACCAGGGGTTGGTTTAGGAGCAAGTGTAGGTTGTTTTGTGGGCGTGGTAGATTGATAGTCTAGTATGGCTAAACCTTGAGGGGTTCTTGGTTCTCTTCCTCTCACACCAACATAGATCCAATAGTTATTCCTAGGATTTTGGTCTGTTTTAAATAGCACTGAATACGTTTCACCTGAGTAAATGTCAAAGTCTTTCACCGAAAATTTCTGAAGGTAGTTCCCATCAGCTTCCACCATCAGCATCTTGTGGTTCTATAAATGCATAAACCACAAAAATATTGAATTAGTTTCTTTGGTGTCGAGTTTACATCTTATAAAAGGGTGATCATGATTTTGGTACCATTGCCTTTATTTTGTTCATTATTAAAGTTGAATACATGCAATGAGTATTTGTCAATCTTTTTCAAAAGGCTGTCAGCCAATTATAGAGACCCTCATTAATCAAGTTTGCAATGAAAGTGAGCTAAAAATACTCACTCTATTAGTATACTTTATATATTCGTCATGAAATCAAAGTGTGTGACTAATATCAAAGATTCCCCTATAAATATATAATCAGTATCTATAAGCAAAGCCAGAAACAATGTGACCTCATGTCACAATTTAGTAATTTACAGGTGGTAAAATGGTCTTATACGATGTTGTTGCAAAAATAGGTTGTTACCAGTATATATAATTTGTTATTTTGACTTACATATACACGTACGGTTTTTCTATCTTTTAACTTAATTTAATTATAAATATTTTCTTATACGATGTTGTTGCAAAAATAGGTTGCTACTAGTATATATAATTCGCAAGAAAGGACAATAGTTTATGGACTAACCCTAACAGCAAGGTTGAGTGAGACTAAAGCAGTAGTACTGGCCACTCTCAACCTGTATGTCTTGTTTGGCTTCACACGCAGGATATTTGGTGCACACGTGTCGTTTTCGTTTCCCCTAAAGTTGCACTCCGGAAGACCACCACTGCCGCTATTATGTGCTGCTGCTAACGAGCAGTTATATTGCCCTTTTCCATTTATCAGCAAACTCTAAAACAAACACAAAACAGTAATTTAAAACATGCATAGTAAAATTATGCACATACAAAATGGTTTTACATACTTAAAGTAGTTAGACATGCATGGCTGCATAAATGTATACTATCATACAAACATGGGAGGTATTACTTGTAAAAATAGATGGTCCAAATAACCTATCCGTCCCCTCCCCCCTCCAAACCAGTCGGTTGATGCATTATCGGGGGTAGCTAACTTTGTAACTTAACGTATAGACTTTAAAATCACAATAAAAAGTGAGACAAGTTGAATGATCAAAGGTCCGCTAAAATTGTAGTTAAATAAGCAGAACTTATTCTCAAACACTATAAAAATAAACTTAACAAAAACTCAAGATTGAAATATGTCATTAACAGATGTTAAGGCACGATATACATACCTGAGGTTCACCAATCCAAGTCATAGGATTGGCCGAAAGACCAACCTCTTGTTCATGAACACCTTTGTGCCACCAATCACTTAGCAACAGGCTGAACTCTCCATCATATTTGAATGGTTCCTCTTTACCTTCCTCAACGTCTACTATCAGTAATCCATATAATCCTGCTGATCTTTGCATACCATAGTGTCCATGGTAGAAGTATGTACCCGCCTGCACCATATCATTATTCAATACCCCATTAGTTACATATAAAATGTCTACTTTCAAATTATACGTAGTCGCATGTTAATAAAATATAGTGGCTAAAAGCCTAAAATAAGCATATGCTCCATTATTCCATTGTTTATATTATCCTCACGCAAACTTTATTAGATTTTTTTAGTTATGCGATTATACCTATAATTCTATGATTTACTATTATTATTAATTGCCATTATCAAAATTAGATAGCTTCGATTTTGACATACGATATATGTGAAGGTGGCTAGTCGACATCGAGTGTATATTTAAGGCGTATCACAATCATAGAGTAATAGTTTGTATACCGAGATGGACAACAGTGTGAATCGAGTAATAACCATTTGACCCCCACTGTTAAATGTTTCTCCAGGGTTTATGGCACATTGTATACTTACCTTATCAACTTTGAACGTGTAGTTAAATGTTTCTCCAGGGTTTATGGCACATTGTGATATGGATGCAGTTCCATCAGCCCACGGTGTTCCACGCTAATTAGAAAAAATATATATAAAAAATATTAGAAGTTAATATCGAACAATGACTAAAAGAGAAGCTACTAAACTTGTGAATGGTTTAGAGACCTGTGTAATCCCATGCCAATGAATAACTACTCCCTCAGTAAGGAGTTTGTTAGTAAGATCGACAACAACGGTATCCCCAGCCTTAGCCTTAATGGTCGGGCCAGGGAACTGACCGTTGATGCCCATCACTATGTTTGTTAAGCAATCTGGTGCACCATACATGTACTCGACTTCCCATTTGAAAAAATGGGTTTCGTTTGCTCCCGAAACTGACCTGATCATAAGCACCCCAAAACAGCACAAGTGTACAAGTAAGCATATGAGCACAAGCCTAGTAAGAGCCATTGAGGTTATAACAAGTGATATGCCAAAATGGAACAACTACACAACGTATATATATTGTGTGTGGACACTTTTTAAAAACTTAATTTGGTAATCTCTTGTAAGTTGTAACCAACTGGGCTAGCTCAATTGGTCACCAAGGGTGATCCTGGGGAGGTTGTTACCACATGCGAGAGGTCTTGAGTTCGAGTCTCTCCGTGAGGGTTTTCCTTCAAGGTGGGAATCTATGGGGTTCTGCCCCATAGATGCGTTGATTTGAGGCTGGCAGGGACTACCTTCTAGGTATGTACTGTGGAATCGAATCACTAATTATTATTCAAGACTGGAAGTGACTACCTTCTGGGTAAGTACTGTGGAATCGAATAACTAACTTAGTAACTGTACTAACTCGCCGTTCAAAAAAAAATCTCTTGTAAGTTGTAACCACCATAAATTCATGTGGTACGTATATTTTACCGGGGCTAAACCTTTAAAAAAAGTAAATAAATAAATAAAATAAAAATAAAAATTCATGTGGTACATGTCATGGAGGCATTTTTTATATGGATTTCAGAAATATTTCTCTAGAGAAAAGGTATTCACTTAGATGTAGCTTAATTGATTATTGCTTTTTACAAAAAATAAATAAATAAATAAATAAAATAAAATAAAATAAAATCAATCAATCAATTTAAATGACTGATTTTATCTTCTTTTGTATGTAGCATCTTAAACTAGTTTTCATGGTTGGTAATGCACCAATTTATCCCAGCTCCTTACGCGCGGTCTCCATAAAACTCACCCACCACCAGGCGTAGTAGCAAGGGTAT
Organism: Artemisia annua; assembly: GCA_014162995.1. Classification (NCBI taxonomy): domain Eukaryota; kingdom Viridiplantae; phylum Streptophyta; class Magnoliopsida; order Asterales; family Asteraceae; genus Artemisia; species Artemisia annua. Next base: position 45,272 of record LBNU01003124.1, read on the forward strand.
ATTGCAAGATAATTTATGGGCGAAATCTTGCAAAACCTCAAATTTAATCGTTGTAATGTAGAATAGGTAAGACACGGTGGATTGATCGTTCTCTAGAGGAATAGTATTGTGAAGGCCGAAGTGTATGACGATATAGGTCTAGAGATGTAGGAAGAATTTTTTTATTTTTATGTTTTTTAGAAAGCAAATTAAATATCTCGAGGTTTGAAGAGTTGGTGTTTTAAACTACTAATTATCTAAGTTAAACTACTAAAATGGAAAATTAAAATTGTTGGTAACTACTTATGATAGGATAAAGGTGTTCAATTATATTATTTTTACTCCCTAGTTATCTCTTATTGATTAGTCGAATTGTCATGTCCTTGTTTTAATTAGCGTGTTGTATTCCTTTATTGTCGTGGGGAGGTGCTGAATGCCCCAACTCTATGAATGTATAAGTCTCTTTTAGAAAATCCTAGATCTACAAGTGACAATAAGTCATCTCCTGATGATCTCCTAAGATCTACAAGCCATAATTCACGCAATAAATACAACAAAAATAAACCACGAGTGCACTCTAGGGTATGAAGGCGTTTAGTCGGATTTACAAGCTAACACATATAAGATTTAAGCCAGTTTTCCTACTCCTAACGCAAGACAACCAATTAAACAACAAACGACAATCAATAATCTACAACTAGGTTTCATTCAAATTTAAGTAAACAGTAATAATTTAGCATAACATGTTAAAGTGAAGAAAAGAAAAGCATATAATCAAACAACACATAGACATATTGAATGATTAAAGATGGATCACTTAACTTCAAAAAAATATGAGTATGGTGGCTGAAAAAGCCTTACAAAAATGTTGAAAATCGTCTAGGGTTTGCCTCTCCAAAGTGTTCCATTCATAATGGAAAACATACGAAAATATATAGGAATATAGTTGTGCCATCACTTTATAAGTGTGACGCTATCAGCTTGCCGTCATTAAGGTTTCGTCTTTAGCTAAATTGCCCTTATGACGCCGTTGCTCTATAACGGATGACGTCGTCGTGCACTGTTCCTTAGAAGGTGACACCGTCAGCTCTTGACAGCTATAAAACTCTGAGCCGTCACTTGTAAAATTATCCCTGAATCTTCAACTTCAAATGCAAGTGACGACATCACTTGTAAAGTATGACGCTGTCTGGAGCCCTTTTACAGACTTTTTTCATGACGTGGTCGTTTTCTTCACTTTCTTGTCCAAATAAGCACAAATCATACCGGTTTTCATCTTTCTCGTCACAAGTTCCTAAAATATGAAAGGAAACAATTTAGGGAATTAATTGATAACAAATTTACGTGTTTAGGGCTTAAATGACCTAAAAAAACACACGTTTTAAATCCTTATCAAAAATGGTAGTGAACACCTCCGGACACCCATATCCAACCCCATAAAAATGGCTAAAAAATGGCCGCCACTCAACGGTCCATTTATTTTTTGTTTTTTTGAAAAAAGTTATTAAACTTCATCATTTTATTTACCTATAAATACCCTAGCATTTTGTACACAATTTTAAACATTATCTTTCTCAATATATACACAACTCAAACAAAATATTTATCATTCCTCATTTCCCAAATGAATTCCGAAACATTCATGTTTACAGACTCATCGGAAGAAAAAGAAGTTACTAGTAAAAACATGTTTTTTTAAGAAGCGGCGTTGTTTATTAAGAATAAATGACAAGGTGAAACTTCATGGGTTTTCAGAAACATCATAAATAGAGATCGTTATGGTGCTAATGATCGTTTAGTTGCTGCCTATTTAAGTGAGCATTTGATTTACGGTGCATATACATTCCAAAAGAGGTTCCGATTGAGTCGAGAGTTATTTACAAGCATAGTTGAAGATGTAACTAATCATAATGTATTCTTTCATAATAATATTGATTGTACCGGAAGAGAAGGCATTTTGGTATTTATCAAGTGCGCCTCCGCAATTCGTCAATTAGCATACTATACCATTCCTAGCTCCCTGGATGATTTTCAATTAGGTGTGTCAAGTTCTCGTGATTCTATTGATTATTTTTGTAATTTTTTAGGAAACTATATGGAGCATAATATTTGCGAAAACCTACACTGATGTTGAAAAGCTTTCTGGGTTTCATGAAAAAAAAGCACGGGTGTCCGGGATTGTTAAGACACCTTGATTGTACAGACTGGGAATGGTTTGGTTTTCCAAATGCATATAAAGGGCAATACTGTAGACGTGCTCATGGCCTGAATTCATTCATTCTGCTGGAAGTTGTTGCGTCACAAGACTTATAGATTTGGCATGCCTTCTTTGGTGTATCCGAGACGAACAATCACATCAACGTCATACATGTATCTATCGCCTCTATTCAACTATCTGAAAAACGAAAAAGCTGCTTAGGTTCCATTTGTGGCTAATGGCAGAAGTTACAAATGGGGTTATTATCTTGTTGACGGGATATATCCGGAATGGGGGACACTTGTTAAGTTGAATTCACATTCAGGAGACAATGACTGCAAGCAAATACGTTATAAGCGAATGCATGAAGTGGCAAGGAAAGATGGAGCGCTAGGTGTTCTCAAGGAAAGTTTGGCTATATTAGCCAATCCCGCACGATGGATGCTTATGCAAAGAATAAGGAATATGATGTATACATGCATCATATTATATAATATGATTCGAAAACACATAGAGAAGGCGATATCTCCCAATTAGTATCCGGAGGAAGCACATCAATTAGATGACCACGTACAAACCTATGAACAAACACTACAAGTTATTAGACAAATCAGATAGGCAGAAGCGCATCAAAACCTTCGGGCCAATTTGGTCGAACACCTCTCTCGTGAAGTTTAATTTAAGTTTTTAATATGTATGATGCTTTTAAGTTTTAATGTAATGGTTTTACTTATTAAAAAGATTTAATTTAGTTTGCCTTGGGTTATGTTAGGTGATTTCAATGTCATTTTAAACTATAATGAAAACTCAAGGGGTTTAAATTTTTATAGTGTTGGGATGAAGGAGTTTAAAGACTGTGTTGAGGCATTAGATATGGAGGATATAAGGATGGTTGGTATGTTCTTTACATGGATTCAAAAAAGGAATGATGATGCTATGTATACCTGAAGAAATTAGATATGGTGATGGGTAATAATCACTTTGTCAATGAATATCCTGAGAGTTATGCTAACTTTCTCCCTTTTATGGCTTCTGATCACTCCCTGTCATTCTCAATATTCCTGAAATCACTATGAAAAGAGGAAAACCTACTTGGGTGCTCGGATAGACACCTACTGGGGCATTCATATATTTGTACTAGCTGTTACATCATAACAGTAATGAAACAATTAAACTTCGGGGTCATGTACTTAGGGTGATAATGTTACTTTTTCATATAACATTGCATTTGTCATAATGGTCATACATACTGTAATCTTGTGGTCCACGATAAACATGTTAAAAATGTCAAGAAAATTTGTTTAGTGAAATTCATAGGTTTATAATTAAAAGCAGTGGACACACAAGATTTCAAGTTTAGTTGACTATTATAACATACAAAGTCATAAATCAATTATTATTGTACTAAGCTCATGACACCAAAGCGTTAACACGGTATCAATAAAATGATATAATAAAATTTTGCCATATACCTCAGATCTCAAATAAAGTGCGCTAGGTTGTCTTTCCGACCAACCAAACGGGATTCATCAATCCCATAAGCCTATCCACAGTATTCACGCTTACTCAAACAGTAATTAATGGTTCATGATAACAGGGACTTTTCTGGCAATAGTGGTACTTAGGCAATAATAATTTCAGTTAAAACATACAATTTTAAAGCACTTGAGTCCATAAAAATTATAGCATGTATCTCCCCCAAGTAAATTATAACACAATTAATTGAGTAAAAGTGGGGCTATGAATTCACCTTATGCAAAGATGATAGAAAACATGTATTTAAACTGACGAGTGAGCCGGGAAAACCCTTAGAAGCAACCTAAAATAATATGTTGCATCTTAGGTTTTATAATGATAACAAAAATATGCAAATGAGGTTTATAAAGTATTTATATTGATTACATCATTGTACATGGTGTTTATAAATTTTATAAAGAAACTGGGACAATTTTTACGACGGTTTGATAAGTTTAATAAACCCGATGTTATAAATTCCGTTTCTCCTATACCGTAAAGAGTTACAACTTGGTTTTTACGTCCTCGGGTATTTATCAAATTTGTGGGCCCCATTGTGTAACACCCCCATTTTTCACTGATCGCATTGGAATTAGGGTTTGGGGTATTACTTCATGGAAACAAAGACAAGATAATACAAAACGACTCGAAAAGAGACATTTTTGAAAAAGGTGTTATCATTCATTTATTCATCAGAGTTTTTACAGTAAAAGATGTACTTTTACCAAAAGAGAGGTCCCTAAGATACGTTTTAAGACACAAAACTGATGAATGATAACTATTCTGGACGTCCTCATGTCCAGTACTTCTCCATGCCAGGGTTCCTATAGTGCCTAATTACCTACGATAACATGCTTAAAAGTCAACACGTATGTTGAGTGAGAGTCATAGGTTTAAGTAGATAAGGTATGAATACAAGTTTCATAGGGTTCAGTTTAAACCCTATGTGTGGAAAGGTTTTAGTGATAGAAGGTATATTGCACTAAGCTCATGAACCACACGTTAACAGTCTGGGTCATGGGGGCTGCAGACCCAACCATGAGGGGATAGGAAGGATAACTTGCCAAAGTTAATCCTTCAGTGGGTTCAAATATAGTACTTATTGATACCATCCAGAAAGATGTAGTATCAACGGGAGTTGTCAAACTCCAATAGATCTATCAACCATATTCGCGTTCGCGTGGGTAAAATATCTCATGAATTTTAGTTATGTAGTGGTGGCAGATAGTTTACTCGTGCAACAACCAAAGAAAAAGACTTGTATTCGATTTAAAGCATGTATCCCCCTCACAGGGTTGTAAAGCATTTAAAGTGAGGCTATGAAAACTCACCTGGGTCTTAAGCTAAGTAAAGTAGGGGTTTAGACAACTCACTCACGTATCCTAGGGGTAGTGTAGGTGTGTGCATGTCAAGTCTTAGTCTAGGTTTTCTTAACTAATCACTCTTAGGGTTTTTATATATCACATAACACCGTTCGGGCCATCGTAATTCAGAAGTATATGACTCCTCACATGAAGCTCCCTACTATTGTATTATGTTATTAACATAATACCGTTTGGCCATCATAATTCAGAAGTTAATACTCCTCACACGAAGCTCCCTAATATTGATTTATGTTTTTATTAGGGTTTAGTTATAACATAACACCGTTCGAGCCATCATAACTCAGAAGTATATGCAATAATCGTTTGAGGAGCCAGGGCACTTTAAATCGTAAACCCAGTAAACTCGTCAAAACGAAATATCCACATAGTACCCCTCGCATAAAGCTCCCTAGTATTGTGTCATGCTTCTAACTCAAAATAGGTTTTATACTTATGAAAATAGTCCGTTTATAACCTTTAAGTTTATATATTTACGCTTTCTACCCTAAACTTATAACAATTAAGCATATAACTTTCTAACTTTTGCACAAATAGTCCTTATACTTATATATTTTAGAGAAATGACAAAAATGGTCCTTAGACTTCACTAACTTTCAATATTTACCTTTTATACCCTTAACTTTATAATATTTGCAAAACTAGTCCTTTTTAGTTTATAACTCATTTTAATTTCTATCCTAAGGTTCTAAAACTTTGTAAAAAGAGTCCTTGTACTTATAACTTCTAAGGAATATCAAAAAAAGTCCCTAAACTTTATTGTTTCAAGAATTTTCCATATATACCCTTATGCATGAAAACTATTGCAAAACTAGTCCTAATTTCTAGTAAACCATATTTTTATAAAGCAATTAAGTTTCTAAGCTTATGTTTAGCTAATATAAGTTCAAATAAGTCATCTAATACATATTATAACACATAATATAGCAATTTAGCATATAAACACCTAATTTTCTATTTCTAGGGTTACGAATAGAAAACTTCTAAAACTAAATGACCAAGGCTATCCTATGGTTCCTAATGCATGTTCTAAGAGTCCTAGGTCTATTCTAAGTCTATTAGAGTCAAAGTTAAGGCTTACCTAGGTCGTGCAAAGGTTAACGAGGGTGCTAGGGTTTCTAGGGTATCTCTCGGCTCAACCCACAACTCGACTAGGCCAGGGCTTCGCTACTCGATCTTTAGGGATTCTAAGGGTCTTATACTATAGAAAGGTTTAAGGTAGAGAAGAGAGAATGGTGTGAAGAGAAGTAGAAGGGTTTTCGAGGGGTATTTATAGGGTACCAATGAGTAGCGAGCAAGAAATGAGAGGTGAGGTGTCGAGGAAGGGGGAGGTCGAGTAAGCAAGGCTATAGGGGGGGTTGTGGCAGGTCTAGTGATGATGAGGATCATCTATGGAGTAGCTAGGGGGCACTAGTAGGCCGGTTGTAGTGGTGGGAGGCCGAGAGAGGCGGTGAAGAAGAAGGTGGTGACAAGGAGGTGATGCACCTCCTTGCTTGGGTGCTTAGAGGTGCTAGGGTGCTTGCTTGATTAGGGAGAGGTGCTAGGGTGCTTTCTTGGTAGTATAGAAGTAGTATAGTGGCATGTTTTAGGCTTTTAGGTCTAGTTTTACTTAGTTTTGCCTAGAGTGAGTTTTAGGGTTTTGCCTAGGTTTTGGTGCCTAATTTGGTGTCCTATAAGTGTCTAGTGACTAATATTAAGTCCTAGGGGGCTTATACTAAGTGATGGTAGCTTATGGTAAAGATTTGGGAAAGTTAGGACCTAGTTTCGGGAAGTTATGACCTAGTATGGTTTTGTGCTTATGTGACTTGTACCTAAGTCCTAAGGAGTTTTACTATGTTCTAGGGAGTCTAATATAACCTAAAGTTACTAATGTAAGTTATACCTAAGCCTTGAACACTTTAGAAAATGTATGGATAAGCAATTAGGGTTTTAAAGATAACCGTAAACACATAGGTGCAATTAGGGTTTTCAGATAAGCATAGTGTACTAGAGTGCTAGTTTTCTTAGTGAAAATATGTTTGTAACCTTGACTTGACATACCGGGATGTTTACGTCAAGTAAACATAGTGGTAGTTGGCATAGGTGGATACGTGAGCTTGTCTAAAGGTTAATTAGGTCATAAGGATATAATAAAGCAAAAATTTAGCTCAGGAAAATCCTATAGGCATTTCTAACCTAGATTGTGCTTAGTGAGGGCCTAAGTTAAGTTAGTAGAGCTTTTCTATCCTAAGGGTAAGTTAGTAGGTTGCTACACACTGTCTTGAAAATTACAAATTTATTGTCAAATTACCAAAATACCCTTGTGTATTAAACAATTTATTTTTAGTTTACAACAGTCCTGTGGAAATGACTCTATTTTACAAACTACAACTCCGATTAACCTCATTCCAGCGTCCATTGACCTCATTCCAGCGGCCACGTTTAAGTTAAAAGATCCACTACAACTTTCATTTGAACACCAACAAGAGGTTATTTATAAATTTTAAGAGGTTTTGGTCATTGAAATCTGGTTAATAAAATACCTGACAGACAGTTTATAAAAATAAAAATCCTAAAAATTCAGAAATAAACAAAAGTACGATATATGAGAGTGGAATATGCCGTAACCAGAAGTGGTTATGCCGTATTGACTCGTAAGACAGAATCCTAAAAAGAAAAGAAAATTTTAAAACATTCTGGGTTATCTCCCGGTAAGCACTTTTGGTTATTTTTGAGTCGTTCAAGTTCGACTCTCTTCCTTTCTATGGTGCTATGTAGGTCCCACGGTTCTCCTCAATCTCCCTTTTAATTCCTAGTTTAAGCAACAAAGCATTCCTTTTGCCAATGGGGAAATCCTTCGACTACTTTTTCTCCACCTTAATGAAGTCGCATTAATGATTCACCATGTATCTTGATAACATCAAATAGTTCTGATATTTTAGTGTTAATTTCCCCCTAATATGCTCATCATTTGTATTATTTTACTAAGATATATACTCTTATTTGTTTATATTCTGTTTTCAGGACAAAGATGAGCGCAGGAACGAAAAGACGCGGAATTAGAAGGTTCTTAATGAAAATATTTGAAGTATGCGAAATCAGCACCAACTACGGCGTAGAGGTACTCTCTACCTACGCCATAGCACTCATTGAAGACCAGTTCATGATTACCAAAGACCTACGACATAGTCGACATCTCGACTACGGCGTAGTTTCTGCTAGAAGACTTCTACGGACATAGCTAACATTCAAGCTACGCCGTAGGTATCTATTTCACACAGTGAAGAACTTCCGTGATCCTTGATGAAGTTACGGCGTAGTTCCTAATATAACTACGCCGTAGAAGTGCTAACAAGAATTTTACGCCCATAAGCCATTGATCAAGCTATGGGTTAGTTGCCAATTACAAAGGTTACGGCGTAGTTAAAGCTTAAATTATATTGGATAAACACATTTATGTGTTGGAATCCATCAACGGAATGAAGGAACACAAGGGCCTAAGTTGCAACATTGTTAATAAGAAGGAGGTGAAAAGCTGAAGAAACTACTCCATAGCAGGCTGAATTAGCTACGCCCTAGCTAAATATTTACACTAACTACGCCCTAGCAGGAAGAATTAGCTATGCCCTAGCAAAATATTTAAACTAACTACGCCCTAGTTTTATAGTTTGCTACGCCATAGTTGGTTCGAGCCCTATAAATAGAGGCCGAATTCTGCACTATTCATCATCTCTTTTCCTCCCTTTCAAGGGGGCGATTAGGGCACCATCTCAGAGCATTTTCCAGCAGCAACCAACCACTTTCCAAGGGAGAATTCACATGCAATCACCATCATTATTAGATCTGCATCAAATAATTTGTATCAAACATTATGTTCAATTCAATCCAAGTTTTATTCATTATTGTTGGTATAATTTACTATATGTTTGGCTAATCACTTCATGTGTTAGCCTTATTATGAAATTGTTATTGCCATGATTTAAGTTTTCTCGCATCTAGTTTCGTTTTATTTGTATACTTTCTTAGCATGTCTTAGGACACTATAGTTTTGGCGACATTGGTGTTTGGTAGTTCCTTGAAGCTAGGCTATTTGATAAGATGATCCATAGTGGATAGGATGTGGTTTAGTGATAGCAATATTACCATGCATGTGGAAATTATACTAAACGACCACCTACCAAACAACTTTGTTAAAGAACCTACAGGGGATGTAAGATCCGAAAGGCCGTATCCCGTTAGACTATTCTAAGTTAGTAGAGGAACTTCATGACTCTTGCACCTCGTAGGCAAAGCGACCCTCCAATGAACTTTTGTTAGGTAACCGTTACAAGAATAGGGCAAGGTGTAAGATAGGGTAGGCGATTTAATAAGATGAGTCTATCGACTTAAACCCCCAGATAAAATGATAGGATGCATTATTAGAAAACTTGTCATGATAATAACAAAAGTAGTAATTAGGTTAACACTATTCTTCCCATCTGATTTACCTTCATTTATTTAATTGCTTTTGTTTGTTTATTTCATTTTAGTAGTTTAATCAATTAATCATACAAACCCCCTTTTAATCTAGTGACAGTTAAACTTAGATAACTTCCGCACACATAGCTCTTGGGACGACCTCTGCTTTACCATTTAACTATACCATACACGACCGGGTACACTGCCCGATAGTGCATTAGGTAGACCTTAGGTAAACGAGACTTAATAAATATTAAAACCTGGTCTGAAATCCTGCATCATATCTTTTCACCTCAATTGTTTCGATAGTAATTTTAGGAAGGTAGTAATGAGCTCCAATGGTTGCACATCTCCCCTTCTCCTGATCTTCTAACTCTTTAGAATACCATGATGATTCATACCCATGGTTTTATAGCTCAAAACAACGATCCCAAACTTGATTTATTGTTTCTCCTTGTTTTCCTTCGTTGTCCATGTATTCATCCCATAGATCTAAAATTTCAAAATGGAATTCTCTTTCAAACTCCCAGTAATTAGTGGGTGTTTCATACTCCACTTTCTCCCTAATCATCTCTTTGTATTCTTTGAACAGCTCTTCAACACTGTTTTCAACCCATTCATTATAAAGCTTATTCTTCATTCTCCAATCAGTCATCTTATGTCCTCCATATATTATATCAAGCCAATGATTAAAGTTTAAGTGAAAAAATTCAATCATTTTTCCATTAACCTCAACTTCAGTTTCAATCCCACGGACCCAATTATAATACACATTCTTGATAGAGGTTCCCATGGATTTGTCTTTCTTAAAAAAGTTGTAACACCTGGTATTTTCCTAAAACCTAATCCTAGCCAAACTTCTATTTTTAGAGCCTGAAACAGTTTTAAAACTTTAAAGCATGTTAAATTGGATTTGAGGAGCGTGAGATATATTAGGAACGAGAATTTATTTGTAGACTAGCTCAGCACAACCTAGAGAAACTCGAATTTGTTTCATTTGCCAAATTATTTGATTTATTTTGAGTTTGAGAAAAACTCTGAAGTTTATGCTTGATTTTATTGGAAAAACTATTTCGAGAACGATGGCGCAAGTTTCGTAATTTTTCGAGTCCGTTTGCTATGTCATTCGAGTCCCAAACCGTTTTTATGAAAGGTTTAGCTAAAACCCACCCATATTACCTTACCCTATAAATACCCCCACCCTAAACCCTTTATTCATTTTACCAACTCAAAAACACACACAAACCTTCTTCTTCTCTCTTCTCTCTCTCTCTAGAATCCAGCCGACCCACCCCCTTGCCGGCGTTCACAATATTCCGGCCACCGGAAAATTTTCCGGCAACCACCACTTACACCACCTACCCTATCTTGTAGATCGGGACATCCCCGACTCATCTCCGTAACTCGTTTCGTCCCAAAAACCCCGACGCGCCCTAGATCTACAAAAGTAGATTCGAATTTTCGTGTTTTCCGGCCAAGAACCATTTTCCGACGAGCTATTGGTATTCGAGCATCCCTAGACCTTTTTCTCACACGTTTTCTTAATAAAACTCATTTTTAACAAAACCCTAATTTCTATTTTTATTAAATCCGAATTTATTTTTGTTAATCTTTAATAAAAACGTTTTTTAAATAAGTTTTTGATAATAAAATCGTGTGGAAACTCGTGTTGGGTTGCTTCCCGTCGTGACTCGGTCGTGACTCACCGAGTCAACTCGTGACTCGGTGAGGGTTTGTGATTGTTTATGTTTTTGGTAATGTTTGGTGACGAATGGAGTATATATTGTGTTTGGTTCGAGTTGTAAGGGTCCGTTTGGGCTCGTTGTGGTTCGGCAGCCGTGACCCACCACCACCGAGTCATGGTGGTGGTGGTGAATGGTTATATTTGGTTTTTTGATATGATTTTGATGACTTGGGTATTGTAATAATTAGGTTAGATTGGTTTTGGTGAAGCCGAAGTGATATTGGGATTGAAGTTGTGATTATTAGGATTAGTGACGGGTTTAGGAATAGATTTTGGTATATTTGGTTGAGGCGAACATGGGATTGTGAAGTGTTGTTTTACTTTTGTCGGGATACGGTCTAGTCTCGGATGGTTATTATTATTATTATTAACCTTATTATTATTATTAATAGTTTTAAACGGTTAAACGGTAAATATTAATACGGAATAACAACTATGAAATTAAAATGTAAAATTGTTAAAGTTAATTTAATTTGGATGACAGACTTGGTATCCGCTTTGATGACTTATATTATGACTTGTGAACTTGTATTGGACGTATTGGATTTGCGGCTATGGTTATTTGGACTTATGGACCCTTTGGTACACGAGACGGTAGGGTACGTTAGGCCCTTAAAGATCTTAACGTACCTGGAACCCGAACTATACGAAATGGTCGATAAACCTGAACAACTAATGGACAACGTGAATGATATATCCAATCATATTAATATCTACACTTATATTATTATTAACGTTATTTGTATTTAAAAGAGTCGTTGACTCGGGAAATGCTTTATAAACGGGCAGGTCATGCCGAAATTTACTAAAATTAATTATTATCTTTACTATACTTTATCAAGTATATTCTTATTAATATTTTGGGAAATGGGTAATACCGAGACTATTAGGAATTGTCATCTTTATTTGTTCGTGTCTTTTATTCTTTTCTTTTCTTTTCTTTTGACGAGTATTCTTCGAGTCTTTGTTTATTTCCTTGTATGTTTTGAGGTTCGCCGACTTGTTCTTTTCTATCTTTCTTCCACACGAGACTACTTTTGGAAAATGTTTTCTTTCAAACGCCATCATCTTTTATAAAACTTCATTCAAGCATTAACTATTAAAGTATTCGAGTACTATTGCTGAGTTATGATATTTATATGATTAGGTTGTGCTGAGGATTGTCTGCTGTGAGGCGTATTTGTTTGGTTGACATATATATCTCGTTACCTGCTGTTGTTAAGGTGTGATTCATAGCCCCACTTTTTATCTTTTAAATGTTTATAAACCCATGGGGTGAGATACATGCTTTAAATGTTTTCTGAGCACAAGTATTTTTGGTATGCTTTCCTGATTGGTATGCTTTCCTGACGATGTGCTAAGTAGCTCTGCCTTGCCTATGCAAGACCCTCAGATCATGAACCATTAATCACTTGCGAGTGAACGCGAATATAGGGATATAGGCCTATAGGAATTGACCCTCCCACTCCTTTTGCTAGATAGGCAAATTGTGGTGTACTATATTCGATTTGTCGAGTAAATGGCAAGTGCTCGACCTTGAGGGCACTGTTATATTATGAAATTCCGCGGTTATATTGATATTATGATTGTGGTTAACGTTTGCGTGTCATGAGCTTAGCATCATCAACAATGTTATATGCACAGGGATGCCTCTATACATTGGTTGTTATCTTGATTACCCGATATTAGCATATGTTGCTCATATCTTATGATTAAAACCTTGTGCTCAACTTTATATATATTTAAACCTATGGATTACACTCAACCTTTGTGTTGACTTTTTAAGCATGTATTTTCAGGTAATAATGTTTAGCTTGGCATGATGATAATTTGGGCGTGGAGGAGTGGCTAAGGCTGGAGGGGCGTTTCTGTCACGGCAGCTTAACTACTTTACTACCCTATTTTGCATGTCATTCGTAAAACCTTTTGTGTCTTATACATTTCCGCTGCTAAACTTTGTTTATTTTTCCGCTGCAAACTCTATTTATTTTTCCGCTGCAACTTTGACTAAAGAGTACTTGTACTCTAATCGGTTTGTAAATCGAATGATATGTTTTGGTCACATTTCAAACGTCCCGAGTTGTGGTCGTTTACTATAAATGTGCCTGGTTTCTATTTTCGTAATACCCCCAGCACGATAGCTGCCATATTTGAGTTGGGGGTGTTACATGTGTACCGGTAGCGCTTAGATTCTAGAACTTGCGTTAGGACCATTTCAAATCCACAAGTGAGACTACATTAGTGTAGTTAGATCTACTACATGATAAGAGGCATTAGGATTAACCCCTTGTTTTATACCCGTATTTTTTGTTATAATTACTTTGACTACATTAGTCAAGTAATTCTCCCATACCCTTTGCGTTGTACCCATTTTTGGTACACGATACCCCTAGTACACCCCTCCGAGCCTATCTTTTCGTTTCGACCTTTGAGCATCTTACTCAAAGTGAGAATTTGTTACACCCCACTTAAATGTACACCCAAATCGCCTTAGCCCACCTTGTATGCACTTACCTTTAGTGCATTATTTTGACAACATTTGTTAAACCCTTTGTTAATTATCTAATCGATTACATGGTTGCTAAGTCGAGTCATATCCTTGTACATATAGTTTTGGGACGATTGGGACTCATGGGTAAAGTACTAGTGTAATGGAGTAATGAGGAAGAACAACATTATTACCCCCATTTATGCTAAATATTTTAAAAGTACTCCAAGTTTTTCAATTATCTTAATTCGAGTCGTTAGAATAGTAATTGTAAAGTTATGTAAAAATTCAAGTGTAAGGGGAGAACCGAGGCCCCTATGATGTATTATTTTGGATGGTAGGGTAAGAATGTATGCAAAAAAAATAAAAAAAAAAATAAAACAAAATAAAAAGTACAAGAAAAATACAAAAAAATTAGAAAAAGAAAAGTAGAAAAAACATACGGACTACCATCCCGTTTCTTTTATGTTTCTTTTAAGTTTTTGTTATTTTGTTTTTAGCTTAAGATTGAGTCGAGTCTTGGCTTAGCAACATTGTATAGTGCATGTATTTGATCATGATAATTAACTCGCCACCATTAAAATACCCTTTATTCCAACCAAACCGTGTTTATCATATCCCTACACCTTACATTACAACCCTTTGGAAAGCCCTCTTTGATAGTTTATCTTAGGTGCTTACGCCTAGTGGAGGAGTAATTGATCCTCTCCCAAGCCTATGGTAATCTATTTGCTATGACAGGTAGTGAGAGATATTTTCCGTTTTCATTTATGAGATATAATTCTATGACACTTGAGAGATGAGAGTATCCAAACACTTTTTGTGAGGTGCTAGGGTTAGATTTCCGTGCTTATTATGATTAGGGTCGAATGACTACTTGTTGTAATTACTTTTATATTTGTGTTATCCCCTAACTCATATTTTGATTAGAATAAAAGCTTATTTGCTTGAGGACAAGCAAACCTCAAGTGTAAGGGTATTTGATGAGACGAAAAGTGTACCCGTTTTAAGGGGTCATTTAAGCCCTAATTCGAGTAAATGTGATCAAATATTGCCCTAAATCGTTCCTTTTGTCATTTTAGGTACTTTTGAGAAGAATTTTGGAAAACATGCATATTTGGACGTTTTTGGAGCATAAAAGTGAAGAAAACTACAAAGTCTCAAAAGAAGCTGGATTTCCTACCTGACGGCGTCAGAGTCACAAGGTGACGTCGTCAGCAAACGTTGACAAAGGAGTTAAGTCAGATTACACTAGACGTCCTATGAAGAAAACAAGATGTTTTCACCTGACGGCGTCAGGTGTTAAAGAAAGTAGGCCGTCAGGTGTTAACTTAAAGAGTGACGGCCCAGCGCGATTTAAAGGGTGACGGTGTCAGAAGTAAATCTAGGCCATCCGAGAACCCTAATGACGGCGAGCTGACGGCGTCAGAACCTATAACCTGACGCCATCAGAATGTAAAATCTATATATATTTTCTTATTTTTCATTTATTAGTGTGGAACTTTTGGTACAAGTTTGGGATAAACCCTAAAGACGATTTTAGTTGTAATTTCAAGGGTTTTCCACCCTTGAAACCTTCATGTTCAATTAAAGATAAGTCCTCACTTAAATTAATCAATATGTCTATATGTTGGTTAATTATATCTTATGCTTGTCTTTCAATTAACATGCTAGGCTAGATTTTTCTTGTGTTTGCTTAGATCTAATGAAACCTAACTATTAATTATTGGTTGATTGGTGTGTTATTACTTTGTTGGGATGAATGTTTCATCAATGTTAGGCTTAAGAAAACTGGCAATACTCCTATATGGTAACATGCTTGAACGTCTTAAAAACATGTAACTAAGGCATACTAGGTTATTAAGGTAGTATTTAACGCATGAGCCACTATTTACAATCCTTATGATTATGTGTACGCATGGTTGTAGGAGGAGATAAGAGCTCATAGAATTGGGGAGATATGTATGCCACCTCGTGAATTGTTAAGGAATACACCCGTCATCCACACAAGTAATACATACACCAATTAACCGGTAAAAGATAGTTAGGGAGTAAGGAAGTCTAAGTAAACACATTTGTCTCCATATAAGTTTTCACAACCACAATAGTTTAGTTATTTTATTTTTCTTGCAATTGTAGTTTTTGGGTTAGTTGACTAGCAACTAATTCCGCCAACTCCTCCAAAACCCGAGATTTTATTTGCTTTCCATAAAATATAAAAATACAAAAATAATCTTCCTTCACCTTTAGACCTTTTAGAGTAGTTTTTCTATCCTAACGAACACTATTCCATGTGAGAGAACGATCAATCCCCCGTACTTACCACTACACTATACTACACCGACCAGGTACACTGCCTGGTGGGATTGCAAGCTTCTCAAGATCCCTTGAGAGGTAAAACCTGTTGCGTGGTCGCAATCCTACGTCATCATATACCTCATTCACCAATATTTGTGTTTGAGTTGTTTTAGTAAAAAAAGAAACACAAATAAATACTTTAGATAATAATATTGACCCAAACTTGATTGATAACTTAATTGATGAATTTGAAACCATAGATTTAAATGATGAGTCAGAAAACATAATGAAATGATAAAAGGACAAAAGAATGAACTACATTATATTATAGTGTCATAATTTACGGGGTGTTTGGCTTTGATTTTCACGTTAAAAACCGTGGGTTACAAAATGACGTTTTGCAAAAGTAACTTCCCACCTCCAGTTGTAAAACCATGTTTTGTGCCAAAAAAAATCAGATTATCACGTTTTGAACCAAACACCAAAACTTGATTATTCACGTTTTGAAAATGTGATGATCAAATAACCACGTTTTGAAAGCTTTGCCAAACACCCCCTTAATATGATTCATATATAGAGTGTGTCAAATGGTCTCATAGTATCAAGTCAAGCGATCATCATCATCATCATCATCACAAAATAGTCTCTATATGCCGTATAAGAGAAGTGTCCAAGGTTCTCTAACAAAAGAAGATCATGACCCAAGAGTCAAAGTCACGTTCAACAACAATGAGGACTCAGAAAACAACAAATATGTTATTTGTCCTCATTGTAACATCAGAAGAAGCAAATTGTAATATCTTTAATTTCGGATGTAAAACCAGTGTGTAAGAAGAAGGCGTTATGCTCACTTACTACTGATAATTAGTCTATTTGTATATTTAAATAGGGGGAGATTGTTGGGTCTGATAAATCAACCCAATTTTCTCCAACAAGTATTTAAACATAAAATAACCTAATTTACCTTCTGAAGGTCAGTGAGCATCAACTCTCTGATAACGATCAGAGAGTATGTCACTTCATAACTATCAAAGTAAACCTGATGGTTATCAGAAGTGATATACTCTCCGAGAGTTATCAGAGAACATGACTCTCTGATTATTATTCAAAAGATGACTCACTGAAATTAGTGAGTGTTGTATAAAGCTCAAAGGCCTAAATAAGGCTGAATGACTTCAGGGAAGTCGAAGACCAACTGAAGAAAACAACTTCACAAACCGCTGCGGTGTGAGGGGGTGAAGTTATAAGGAGCTGAAAGACAACACCGGAGTCACTAAGAACTGACAAATGTCTCAGTGACACTGAAGACTTAACTTTGATTCCAACCTAAACCTCAGAATGAGAAGGAAGGAAGCTTGCACAAGAAGATAAGCTCAAGTACTTATCTATACACGTGAAACATGCATTGGAACTCTAAGTTGTCAAATCAGAAGAGCCGAAAATAAGATTCAGGCTAGCTTACTAGGCACGTGCCTGCCTATAGCAAGTGGACAATTTACTATGCAACCCACATGCAAACACTGTTTCCCTCCCTATATAAACTCATGTCGTAAACTAAGTTAATTAGAGATTCCTACAAAGAAAATAATACAAAGTATTATGGTTAGAATCCTCCTCTCGTAGGAACAACAAAGAAGCAAGCAGTCTTTTGTTGTTTGATTGTGGAGAGTTCTTATTTGTCAAAAAACCAGGGTAGTTTTCCGTAGGCTATCATTTGTAAATCTTGTTGATTTATTCATTAATAAAGATTTATAATAGGTGAAAATGACAATAGTATTATTAGCATGTTTTGTGTCGTTCTCAAGCAAACCCTACGTCCAAGATGTTGATGTTCATTAGTTTTCCTCACTTGCTAAAACTTTTGTTAATATCATTCATGGTTTGCATGAACGGCCAGGTCGATCAAGGGGACCCAACATAGTTTTACATCTAAGACGCGCGACAGCTTCGTTTCACAAAATGTGGGAGTTAACCTAAAGGCTCCCCTTTTGACCCATAATACGTACCCTTGTTTATAAAACTACAAGTTCAACACGATAAACTAACTAGAAACTGTTTTGGACTCACAAGAACAATTACTACAATGTTTTGGGGATTTTACAAGTTGATTATCAAAGAGATGCGTAAGAGATGCTTGTCATCTATCCCCGTGAGCATTACCGTTCCCAGAAAAAACCCAATCCACTTCATTTACCTACATAAAACATAATTATAAACGGTTAGTCATAAAAAAGTAGTGAGTAAAACGGAGTTAATACTAATCATAACGTAAGTCACAATCTAATTTATATCTTGCTACTAAACCACCCATATTATATCTAAAACCATAACCATAATGCTAGTACTATAACATGCTTCTACCATCATATCCTATATCAATGGAAAGACTACTAACTGTGCAATATCTTATCGACTTGCTATTAATTCGGAATTCCCTTCTATAGGTGGCGAGTACTCATGTGTGGCATGTACGGATGCATTCTCAGGTTTCCATTGTATTAGTTTACATGCTCATAATAAGAGATATCTAATCCAATCCATATGAACATTACACTATAGTGGGAGTTCCGCTTTGTGTATCGCTTAGGTACTATTAGCATAAACTATTGGTGCATCGCTTAGGCACCCATAATCTAAACTATCCATCAACAATTGCATCCTTTACTATAATCTATTAATAACATACAACTAGAAACATCCATAATCATGCTAAACATAGCTATACTATGAAATCATACTAGGCTAATCTGTTACTCACCTTAAGTTTGGGTTAGGCGTTCCTCTTGCTTGCATCGATCACCTAAACATATAATAATCATACTTGCACTATTAGAAATCACTAAATCATCTAATACTCATAAACTTTATCTTTAACTACTAAATTTGGTCTCTTGAAACATAATACCAAATGGCTCTACTACAATTATCAACCAATCATCAATCATAAACATTTTATCATATTTCCAAATTCATAACTTTTACTAATTTCTTCCTATTCATCTTCATTCATAAAATTATCACTCATAACTTAAAGTTCATCATCTATATATCATCAACAACAAATTAAAACTCTTACATAAATCAACTTTTCTCAAAACCCTCAAATTTGACTTCATCAATCATAACATAATAACTACTAAATTCACAATCTCATTACTTACCTTTGAATGAAGATTCAATTGAACACTGATTCGTTGTGTTTTTGTGTCAAAACAATTTATCAAAAATACCAATAAAGTGAGGTCAATGTTATCGTGAGTGACAACAAGACGTAGAGAAATACAAGTAAACCTTTTAGGAAAAAGATTACCTCGTAAACTCGTGCAATGTGATATTTGTGAGACCGGGAAGTGATTTCCCGAGTCGTACCCCAACGAGGTGTGAATGGAAAGCTTCGTAAAAGATCGAGATTAAAGACTTGTATGTTTGGTTGTGAAAGATTGTTTGGTTTTATGGTACGTTAAATTAACGAAAATGGAAAATTAACGAACGAGAATGAAAATAAATTAACCTAAAGGGAACAAAAGGCAATGGAAAACAAGGGAAGCCCTAAAATGCTACGGGAAACATGATGAAGGTGTCGGGAAATCCTAAAACTCAATTAAACACAAAAACGTGACGTTAATTCTAAATTAACGTCAACGCGCAAGTAAAAACGCGAATTTAAAGCTACGAAGGTCCTACGGGGATGCAAACAAGTTTCTTACGCACTAAATGACAAAAGAAAATTTTTGAAAAAAAGAAAATTAATTATTTGACAAAAATCCTATTTAATATGAATTAATAACTAATTTACACCAATTAAATCAAAATAAATATTAAAACTAATGAAATAAATCTGCATTTTTTCTGAAAATTAAATTTAGCTAAAACAAAACTAATAAAAAAAAGGGTTGGGAAAAGCAGTTTAGATAAGCCAAAATAAGCAGAAATTAAGTGATAAGCAAACTACCTACAATGACTATATAAAACTTTTAAAGTATAAACATATAACAGAAAAGTCCCAAGGGCAAGTTGGTTTGTGTGTGGTGTGTTGTGTCTGATTTAGCCAAGAGGTCTGGGGTTCGAATCCCACCCCAGACTTTTTGGTGATTTTTTCTTTTTTTCTTTTTGCCAATTGATTTTAACAACAAAAACAACAAACTTTTTCAAAAAACAATATTACTGAAGAACTTTTAGCAAACAAGATTCAAATAACAAAAAAAAACAGTTGAGAAATTTGTTTTTGTTTCTATTTCAAAGCTGCCAAATCTCAGACTCACACAACCACTAAAGCCAATAAGCCAATTGAGCTTAAACACCACTAATGCAATCAAGAACAACAACAAACAGCAACAACAAACAACAACAAAATCAAGCAGAATCAAACATTAACTAACAAGAACAGAATCAACAATCTCAGTTGCTTCTGAGTAGCAGCAGCTATGGGTCCAAAATGGCAACTTGGGAGGCCAAAATAAGCACATGAATAAGCAAACTATGGAAATCAAAAAGCATAAGCCTAAATACAACCTAAGTGAGATTCTAAATCAACAAGAATCACAGAAATTGGTCCTGAATTGAGCTACTTATGGCCAAATGAAATCTGTGTAAACCTTGGGTGCAGGGGACTCAACAGGCCAACTGCCTATCTTTGGACTGGATTCTAATTGGCCAAATGGGTTCCAAATTGCAAACTTCTTTTTGATTTTAATGGACAAGCAACCAGAGATTGTAACACAACAAACTTTATTTATTTCCAACCAGAAATGAGACCTACAAATGATTTTGAAAACTGGCTCATTTTAACAGTCATGTAATTTTGACTTTTTCCATTTTGGTGAACTTTGACTTAATTGAGATTTGGTTGAGCACAATTGATTCAATGATGTTTTTCAACCCTAAGTAAACCTAAATCAAGCAATTTTAACAAGTTCTAAACTAAAATCAAGCTTATGACACCTCAAAACTCCAACAGTTAAGCTGTTGGAGTGGTTTAGTGTAATTTTGACTTTTTTCAATGAAAGTGACCAAGAATTTGGTCAATCTGAACTAGAATGAGCCTACAAGTAAAGATCAAACAATACTTAACCTATTATAACAACAATAACACAGATTAAGAGCTTAATCCAAACACCTCTTAAAAACTGTTTTAGAATATTTAATGAAGCAAATGAGAATATTAAGCTATGAAATTGGTATACAAGATTACACTAGTTCAAATCAAACACCCATGAGTAGAAACAAACAACAATTAACAACCTAAGCTAACAAGGGCAGATTATGCAAAAAATAAAAATGTGACAAAGTCTTACAAGTGGTCCAAAGCACAGAGCAAGGAGAACCAGAACCATTATCAATATCCTAACACTCCCATGAGTACTAAACCAAACTCCATAGCCATTTCTGCAACTATCTTCTTCTTTCCTCCTTCACTATTTTTGTATTTTCTTCAATTTTTTCTTTTTATTTTTTTTTCTTTTCTTTTCTGAGTTTTGATTTCTTTTGATTCTAATAACATTAACAAACTTAAACTAACATTCTGAGACTAAATAAAGAGCATTTAAGGGAAATAACTAGTAACTTGGAAAATTGAATGAAAAATCGAATTTGCATAAACTGAAATAAAACTTTAATTAAACTTGGAATATGAAACTACAAATGTAGACTAAGTTGGAAAACAGAAAAATTACAAAGGAAAAGGATGCCTTTGAGGCTTACAAGACTATTCTATTTATACTAAATAAGTGGTAGGTAGGAGAGTGCCTTCTGGTGCTTGCTTCTCTGAAATTAGGGTTTCAATATGATCTCTTGGACTCTGCGAACAAATCCCCACCCTCCAATTGCTCTAAAATCGATCCTAGCCTTCAAATCAAAATTGGCGCCAAAACTGTTATGAGGTGATTACGGATTGCCAGGGTGTAAGTGCTTTTGAGGTGGTGGAGGAGTGTAGCAGAGGTGAAGGTGGGGTGATGGTGGTGGACTGCTGGGTAAAACGGGGAGAGGGAAGAAGGGGTGAAGTTTGACTGAAGTTTGACCTGGGGTTTAATAAACGTGGGAGTTTATTTATTATTGGTGGGCTAGAAGTTGTGATGGGCCTGGTGTATAGGATTAGTGGGTTAGGTGTTGGGTTTAATTAAAGGTGTGTTTGGTTTTACAAAAAGAAGGGTCCATTTGGTTTAATGTATAAACAAGGGTCAAGGACCAAATGTGTAGTTTCAGAAACTTAAGGGACCAAATCTGCCACTTTTACAACTCATCACAAGGACCAATATTGACAAGTCTGGAATTCCCAAGGTATATTTTGTGGTTTATTCTCTAAAATGAAACACCCGGGGACCAAAATTGACAATTGTTGAAACTTCAGGGACCAAACTGTAATTTCTTCAAACTTTACAACCAAGGACCAAATTTGACAACTTGTGACTTTCCAAGGACCAAAGTTGCATTTTCCCTCCAAAATATTCCACCAGGGGCCATTTCTGCCAATTCTGAAAGTTCAGGGACCAAACTTGCCAAATGTGAAACTTCAGGGACTAAACTTGTAAATTTTTGAAAGCTTTTCTCCCAAAGATCATTTTTGATTTTAAAGGACTTGGTTTGACTTTTCTTTTCAAAATAAATGCTCAGGGACTAATTTTGTCAAGTTTTGAAAGTTGGGGTACTGAAACTGTCAATTATGCAAACTTTGTACGATTTTCATCTGTTTTTAATCATTTTTCATTTAAAACATATAAAACACGATCTTTGGGATATTTTCAGTATTT
>LBNU01003128.1:0-13186 GCA_014162995.1 Artemisia annua
TAAACAGCATGTGGTCACACTTATTTAAACTTTTGGCCACTGTTTGCTTAATGGTATGTGACTAAATACCCAATACAAACATGCTTTTTGTGACTAAATATTACAAAAAGCCATACAAACATAAAATTCATGTGGCCATTGGATGATCAATAGTCACACAAAATACACATTTCTTCACTTTAAAAGCATATGGTCACACTTATTAACACTTTTGGCCACTGTTTGATTAATGGTATGTGACTAAATACCCAAAAAAAACATGCTTTGTGTGACTAAATATTACAAAAGGCCACACAAACATAAAATTCACGTGGCCATTGGATGATCAATAGTCACACAAAATACACATTTTTTCACTTTAAACAGCATATGGTTACACTTATTTACACTTTGGCCACTTTGTGTTAAATTGTATGTGACTAACTCCAAAAAAACAACACCCATTGTGTGACTAAATCATCACAAACGTCACATTTATTGTATATTTATGTGCCCACATGACGGGAAATAGTCACACAAAATACACATTTACTTGAATATATCATCTCAAATGTCACATATATTATATATATTTATGTGGCCAAAGGACGAACAATAGTCACTCTCAAAAAACATTCGTGACTATAAGTTGTTTACGGTCACTACTAATGACTAATCCAACAAAACTTGTGCCTAATTTGTCACATATATTCGGGGTTTTGGTCACTCTTTTTCGATGGAAAAGGCCACGAACTCAACAACGTCACCATATGCCACCTACGGTGGCGGGACTTTTGGTGACACACGACGAAAAAAACGTGTGTGACTATATGCCTGCGTGACTGATAGAACTTTTTGTACCAGTGTATGTTTTGTCTGAGCTCATGGTATTCTGATTCTGTTTATACAGGTGACTGTACAGATTCCTTACTTAACCTACACATTACATTTCCGTACTATCCATTATGCCTAATTATGTTTCCCCATAGTATATCATTTGTACTTCAGCATTTATATTTCATTTCATTATTTTTATGTCCGTTCAATGGGCTTTTTAAGCTCAGCCACATTTCTTTTCTCCGCGGTAGGTATTTAAGATAGCTTTTGGAATAGCTTTCTGGGAATTGAGAGTAGAGCTGAGAGCAGGCTTGACCATAGTCATCTTAGATTGATGTTATTTATGTATTGTAGAGATTCAGAATTGTGTTTCAATTCATTGTTTTCTTTAGGTTATTTTGTAAGACTTCCGCTTTTGTTTAATTATGTATGTTCTGATGTGAAATCATATTGTGATACCTTTACCCTTGTCGGGTTGGGGTGTTACAATTTATGGTATCAGAGCCAGGTCAAGACCCTTAGAGCTTAGTGTTGGCATGAATATTACGATATTTAATCTAAACATCCTCTTCATGTTTTGATGATGACAAAGATGTAAGTTACAACATATAACGTAAAGTGCTTAAGTTACTTGTGATCACAATTCATCTATGCATTCATACGTCAACAAGCCTCGACATCTCAATGTCTCGAGTTTGCTTCAAAAATCACTTAAGGTATGTACAAACAAATGTCTAATACATTTTATGATCAAAGGGATTTTATTTAGACACTACAAATTTTATAATGTCTCGATGAAACTGAGGTCGTATGTGTGCTTACGTATGTGAATGTATGTGTGGTCTTTCAAGTATTGTGTCTCGCGATGTGTGTATTATGAGTCGTATATTTGTGTATTGTGGTGTCTTCGCGAATCTAAAACTAATCTATAAAGGTAAACTTGAATCGAAACTAAAAGAAATCTAAGTTCATGATTTTATGTGAAAGGTATACGCATGCTGTTTGTGGTTCTTTTATGAATGTGCCTAGTGTCGACTTGCTACTGGTATCATGTTAAGTTATATGTATGATTTCATGTGTTTGTCAAGGGTCAAAGGAAAGGGGTGGCTGTGATCTCATTGCATGCATGCGAATCATTAATAAAAGAAGCAAGGGGTAGTATAAAGTATCCTCGTCAAACATTAAGATTTGTACACGACCTGAACTATTCTAAAACTTAACCTTTAACACACTTGCTTAATCTTATATATTTTGAAAAACACTTCTGGTATATAAAGGAAAATGTTTAATTCATAGTAAACATATGATTTCAAATTTTTAGCTAAAAACAGTTAAAATTTCACTAGATAAACCTTCCCCAGAAAAAGACAAGAAAACTGCCGTTTCTGTCTGGGCGGCCCCCTTAATTTTAAGGGGGCCGGCCATACAATTAAGGGGGTCGGCATGCTCCTGTTGTCAGAAATGATTCCCTATAAATACTAGTTCATTTCTGCAATTTTTCCTTACCTTTTGCACGAAAAAATTTTCAGTTCCAATCCTTTCCAAACATCTTTCTAAGTCCTTTGATCATAAGATTATAAGCTTTTGTTTTCAAGTGATTCAATCCTTCACCTCTCAAAGTGCAAGAGAAGAATACTTCTTATCATCAAGTCAAAGAAGTATTAGAGTCTAGTTAGTATTGATGTGAAATTGTAGAAATAAGTTACGTANTACCTTTTGCACGAAAAAATTTTCAGTTCCAATCCTTTCCAAACATCTTTCTAAGTCCTTTGATCATAAGATTATAAGCTTTTGTTTTCAAGTGATTCAATCCTTCACCTCTCAAAGTGCAAGAGAAGAATACTTCTTATCATCAAGTCAAAGAAGTATTAGAGTCTAGTTAGTATTGATGTGAAATTGTAGAAATAAGTTACGTAAGTATATGTAATAAGTAGATCAAGATGATCTTACTTAGTAGTGAGTCAATAGGTGAGTAAGAAGAGGTGTGAAGAAGTAGTAGTGTGAAGAAGTCATGTAGGTGTGAAGAAGTAGTAGTGTGAAGAAGTCATGTAGTCGGGAAGAAGTAGTGGCGTGAAGTTGTCGTGTAGTTGTGAAAAAGTAGTGGTGTGAAGAAGTCGTGTGTACAAGTTGTGTAGTGATCGAATTCTTGTCTTGAGTTTGGTACTAGCTAGCATTAGGACTCGACATTTTGCTTGGTGTCATTAAACAGTGTAAGCAAAGGTGTGTACGGTTTTCTCCGCCAGAAGGGAGCTTGTTGAGTAGTGTTGTGAACTCTCGAGTAGGTGACTCGGGGAGTAGAGTAGGGCAAGGAAGGTGTCCTTGTAGCCGAACCACTATAAATCATCGTGTCCGGTTTGCATCTTCTTTCTCTTATCTCTTTACATTTATTCTTGCATTTATTGCTTTATATCTATGCTTGCATATATGGGTTGGTTGTTGCTTATATTGTCATGATGATTTATTGTGTTATAGTTACAAGTTAATATTGTGATGGTGTGTATAATTATATGATATGATCTAATAGATTATTATTCACACTCCTCATATTGAGTTTAACTTAATAGATGATTTGATACAAAACGTTTTAAGATTTTAAAAGGAAAACATATTCACATAAAGATCAACCAAAGCTGTATTCATAAAACTAAGTTTTGAAAACAAACTCAAAAGCACACATATATAATTGATCATATTGATTAAAACTTAATGGTAAGTCACTTTTATCAATCTGATTTTTGTTTTACCATGATTTATTTTTTTATTTTTTTTCCTTATGAAATTCTGAATGTTTCGTTTGTGCAGGTATATAGGGTGGATATTAGTAGCGGCTGTATACCATCTTCCAAGTTTTCAGTCAATGGGAGTGGATTAATTAAATCATTGTAACTTTAAATCATTGTATTTTGGTATGAATTTCGTGTCATGCATGTTTTGCTTCTACACAATGCTTTAAATCATTGTAACTTTAGGTTTAGGGGTGTTTTAAAGGCTATTTAATGTATGTATTTCTGAATTTTGGTCTGAATTTGGTGGCATGCATGTTTTGCTTGTACACAATGCTTTACATGTTGTAATTATGAAGATTCCTTGCTTTAAAGTGTTGTAAACATTTCATAACTTTTTGTACATTTGAAATTTTTGGAGAGAGATTCATTTGTGTATTATATGTAGTATAGATAATTGCATGAGTCATATTTTTAGTCCATATACCTTAGACATCCATATCTTGTTCCCCAATAAATGTCATGCATATATCTATCATCATCATTATGTATATGTGCATTCTTTTCCAAACTAACTTTGCCTTGTAGCACTCTTCTGTTGCTTGATTTCTTGATGCCTCAAATAAAGGGGAGCATACACCAAGGGGGAGCATATACCAAGGGGGAGCATTGCTGATGCGCATTACATCCTTATCTATATATATTTTGTTGCAGGAAACTAAACCTTGATGCAGGTTAAAAGTTTGCAATTTTTTTGATCCATGGATTCGCTAGGTCATATTTTAGAGGTTGATATGATCAAGGCTTCAGTTACGATGATGCAAGCTCGCCTCTTTGTTTCAAGAATTGAAGTTTAGTTGAAGTCTCGTCTAGGAGTCCACCTTTTTGCTTCGACAAAAGGGGGAGAAGAAGTGTAAACAAGTAACTTATACATTCTACTATGAGTTATAGTTTACATAGTTTGTCATCATCAAAAAGGGGGAGATTGTTGACATGAATATTACGATATTTAATCTAACCATCCTCTTCATGTTTTGATGATGACAAAGATGTAAGTTACAACATATAACGTAAAGTGCTTAAGTTACTTGTGATCACAATTCATCTATGCATTCATACGTCAACAAGCCTCGACATCTCAACGTCTCGAGTTTGCTTCAACAATCACTTAAGGTATACACAAACAAATGTCTAATACATTTTATGATCAAAGGGATTTTATTTAGACACTACAAATTTTATAAAATGTTATAAACATCTTATATATTTTGAAAAACACTTTTGGTATATAAAGAAAAATGTTTTATTCATAATAAATATATGAATTCAAATTTTTAGCCAATAACAGTTAAAATTTCACTAGATAAACCTTCCCCAGAAAAAGACAAGAAAACTGCCGTGTCTGTCTGGGTGACCCCCTTAATTATAAAAAGCGGCCCCCTTAATTTTATAGGGGCCGGCAATACAATTAAGGGGGCCGGCACGCTCCTGTTGACAGAAATGATTCCCTATAAATACCAGTTCATTTCTGCAATTTTTCCTTACCTTTTGCACGAAAATTTTCAGTTCCAATCCTTTCCAAACATCTTTCTAAATCCTTTGATAATAAGATTATAAGCTTTTGTTTTCAAGTGATTCAATCCTTCACCTCTCAAAGTGCAAGAGAAAAATACTTCTTATCATCAACTAAAAGAAGTATTAGAGTCTAGTTAGTATTGATGTGAAGTTGTAGAAATAAGTTATGTAAGTATATGTAATAAGTAGATCAAGATGATCTTACTCAGTAGTGAGTCAATAGGTGAGTAAGAAGAGGTGTGAAGAAGTAGTAGTGTGAAGAAGTCATGTAGGTGTGAAGAAGTAGTAGTGTGAAGAAGTCACGTAGTCGGGAAGAAGTAGTGGCGTGAAGTTGTCATGTAGTTGTGAAAAAGTAGTGGTGTGAAGAAGTCGTGTGTAGAAGTTGTGTAGTGATCGAAGTCGTGTCGTGATTTTGGTCCTAGCTAGCATTAGGACTCGAAATTTTGCTTGGTGTCGTTAAACGGTGTAAGCAAAGGTGTGTACGGTTTTCTTCGCCAAAAGGGAGCTTGTTGAGTAGTGTTGTGAACTCTCGAGTAGGTGACTCGGGGAGTGGAGTAGGGCAAGGAAGGTGTCCTTGTAGCCGAACCACTATAAATCATCGTGTCCGGTTTGCATCTTCTTTCTCTTATCTCTTTACATTTATTCTTGCATTTATCGCTTTATATCTATGCTTGCATATATGTGTTGGTTGTTGCTTATATTGTCATGATGATTGATTGTGTTATAGTTACAAGTTAATATTGTGATGGTGTGTATAATTATATGATATGATCTAATAGATTATTATTCACACTCCTCATATTGAGTTTAACTTAATAGATGATTTGATACAAAACGTTTTAAGATTTTAAAAGGAAAACATATTCACATAAAGATCAACCAAAGCTCTATTCATAAAACTAAGTTTTGAAAACAAACTCAAACGCACACATATATAATTGTTTAGATGGTTAACACTCGCCGTTCTGGTCCATCCGATGGAAACCTTAAAGAAATGGTAGCTCACATCATTAAGGATACTCAAAGACAGGCTAGGCACTTTATAAGGAGACGTTGGACTACCGTTGTTGCTACGAGTTGCAAGAGGATTGGTGGAGAGAAGCGGACCAACAAAAGGATCCTAGTTCCTATGTTTCCGTGTGCGATTAAGGAGAAGTTAACCTTAGAGAATATGGATGGAAAGGAGGTGGAATGGTACGAGACGAGAGGTGGCTGATAAGGAAGGTTTCACCACTAATTACCTTGGAAAGTGTCCCCAATTCCTAGAAGATGGAGGAGTGGTTTGGGCTAGACCCTGAAATTTGTATGAATTTGTAGATCGTGTGGAGAAGGAAGAGAGAAACCTCAGAAGTGGCTTTGCTAGTCGTCCACTACCACAGCACGGGGGAAACCGAAATGGATGGATAAGTGAAGAGGAAGAGTATGAGGTGGACTTTGATTTAGAGTCTACGGCGACTAGCAGATTTAGAGTCTACGGCGACTAAAAAGATATCCTAGATAAACGTTAGCAACAAGATAGGATATTGGGCGGCTGGATTGAAAACAGGCACATCAATCATCACGATCCAAAGGAAATCTGAAAACATTAGCAAACAACACACAAACAAAGGACAACAGGGGAATTCCCCCACACTTAGTGTTAAAAAATAGAAAGAAGTTAGAAACATGGGTTGTCACCCATGTGGTGCTAATGTTTTTGTTTACCGAGTCACTAGCTTGATTCGACCCCGAACTCATTGGTTCGTGGGAAAAGTTTAGAGATCCGGGACAACCATGGGTGCTATGTCTGGCATGTGCTTATTCACATACCTTTTACTCACCATATTAAGACCAAAAAGACCAAAAACTAACGTTAAACGCCAAAGATATCGTGTTTTTGTGTTTGTGACTGTGCAGGAAAGGATATTGCAAAAACGACATCAAAATCAACCAAAGAGGCCTAAACAAGCACGAGATTTGGAAAAGAGTTTGAAAGTGAAGCCAAAGATGAAATTTACTTAAGAAAAGCCCGTGACGACGAATTTATTTCTTAAAGGCTCAAGAAAATGAAAGAGACGCTTAATCGAAGTCCAAAGATAATTATGAAGATAAGCTTTCCATGTTCGAGCAAGTGGTCACTTTTAAATATTTGAAGACCTTTGGAAAGCACGTAAACACGCTACCTCAAGTTACAAGACTTACATTTAGTTTTTAGAACGTTTAAGTAGTGTTGTATTAAAGTTTATGTGTAGCTTTCATGAACTATCAAAGTAGAGGGGCCATTTTGTACACGAAGGCAAAAAGGAAACTTCCTTAGCCCTTTAAATACCCCCTATAGCTTCATTTGTGAGGAGTCTTGAGTCAAGTAGTTTTTAGTTTTTCATTAGTGTAAGTTTTATTTTAATGCAAGTTTTATTTTTCATGTCATTTTTCTTTAGCTTATTTAACATTCCTTCTTAATCATTCTTTTCAATCTTTACATCATTTGAGTTTATTTTTGTTAGTGTTAATCATTGTCTACTTTAATCTTAATCTTTTATAAAAGCTTTTATAAAATTCTCACCACCTTTGCATGTTTTTGTTTCGAAAAAGATAAAAAAAAAATATGGTTTAGATAGATTTTGGCTCGTTCATTATAAGTTCTAGCTTATTTTCTTTTCCTTGAGTCGTTTCTACAAAGTTTTATAGGTTTAGATTTAGTTTTCTAGTGTCTAAATGTTTTCCAGCTTGCTTCCTACTGTTTTTACGAATTTGGTTTTTGAAACTTAGGGTTTTGCGAGTATGCTTCATAGTTTGCGAATATGGTGACTTTTTGCGAGTATGGTTTTATTTTTCTTGCGAGTATGCTTATGATTCAGCGAGTAAGCACGTAAACTTTGCGAGTATGGTACCAAGTTTTATATTTCTTGCGAGTATGGAGTCCAAATTAATTGCGAGTATCAAGGTTTTGTTCTTTGCGAGAATGCTTCTTAGTTTTGCGAGTATGACTTCAGTATTGCGAGTATGGTTGCGAGTATCATGTCATTTCTTGCTAGTATGGGTCTTTGGTTTTAGCGAGTATGGTTACATGTCCTTGGGAGCTTTGATTTCAGTTTTCTTTGTTCATTTCTTATGAGTGTCAAAAGTTAATTTGCTAGTATGTTTAACAGTTAGGGAGTTTGGTTTTTAACATAGTTTGGCAAGTTGCTTATTTTCATTTTACAAGTTTTAATTCTTTAAACATTTACTAGTCTGCTATCAAAAATTTCTTTCAAGTTTGTTTCTAAATTGTTCTAAGTTTGGTTTGATTTACTTTTCTAGTTTATTTCACTTCTCTTGTGTCGATTTTATTTTCTTTTATACGCCGAATTAGGCACGAGTTCCACCTCATCGTCTCATCGAGTGAGGTTTCTTACGCTTTATGCTAAGAGGAAACTCTGCCGAAATTTTCTAAAATTTATTAAGTGTCGTTTTCTTGATTTTGATGTCTTGTGTCATTTCATTTTTAGATTTAAACCTTTTTACATTTAAAGTCACTTAGTCATAAACTTTCCTTTTAGAGTCTAGCTAATTTTACTTTTCGCTTTTCTTAAGTCTTAAAAACCAAAAACATTTTATTTTATAAGTTCACGTTTAATTTCGTGTCGCTTTATTTCATTTAGAATGAGTCGTGAGTAGTTTAAATCGTGTTTGCTTAGTGATTCGAGTTTGTGAGTTAAGTGCGAACATTAATGAGTTGTGACTAATAATCGTTAAGATTATTTAGATACGTGATTTAATTATTTGAAGAACAAAAGCCGGAAAACAATTAAATCATACGTCTAGAATTATTAACTTTTCGAAAGATTAATTGACAACTAATTTCGAGAAAGGAAAATAATTCGTCATAAACTTTAGTTCACACTTAACGAACTTACTCACGTCGCTTTGCAAACATATTGTCTTTAAAATTCATTTACCGTTTTAATTACTTTTCGCACTTTAATACTCGTTTTATTTAGTCACTTTATTTCATGCTTGTTTTACTTGCTTATTACTTTTGCGTCATTTTATTGTTTCTCTTTACTTTAATTTCATTTTAATTGTCGTTGTAGTGTAAACAAAACCAAACCAAATCTTTCAAACCTATTCATCTCACATAACTCACGACTCAATTGACTAGATCAGTTCTACCCTCGTTGGGACTATGACTCGAGGTTCGAGCTTTGCACTCTGCTAGAACGGCCTCGTCAAAATGGCGCCGCTGCCGGGGAGCGGTTGATAAGATTTAGTCGTTCGATCGTTTGAGTAATGTGTTTTGAAGATCCTTCTTTCGAGAAGTTAACGCTTTTGTAAATATTTTCAAAATATAAAAACACAAAAATATTTTCTCTTCCAAATTGTTTTTCTTTTGATTTCTTTTTTTTTTTCCTAAAATTAAAAAATCCAAAAAGATTTTCTTTTTCAAAATTAGCTTTCACTTTTGTTTTACATTTTACAACATAAAAACCCAAAAATAATCCTCTTATCCCCCAATCGTTTAATTCTATCTCTTTATCCCTCTTTTGTTCAATTCTCATGGATTCATTGATACTTTGTGTTGGTTGTGGTGAACCACTTTATGGTTCACCGTGTCGATATTGTACGTGTGTAAGGTGTGGCAACGATATTCAAAACGGAAGTTGTTTGTTTTGTGGTTCAAGTAATTCATTCTTGTATGATCAAAACCCGAATTCATTCAACTATCCTTCAAATTTTTACAACTACCCACCTCAGCCCGACTTATCTTCGCTCAATCAATGTTACTGTGATGGATGTGGCAACCTTTTGGATCCGACTTCGAATTGCTGTCAACGGTGTACTTGCATGAGGTGTGGTAGAAATCTTATAAATGGAACTTGTTTGATTTGTGCTGTCGAAGATGAAAATTCATATTCTCAAAATTTCAATTCGAACTTTTCCAATTATCCTCAAAACGATTCTTACTTTCCTCCTCAAAACACTTATGAGCAAGTACCATATTACAATGGTGATTCATTCCAAAGTTCATCAAATTTTGAAAATTGTGGGGGATCGTTTGAAAATTCTTATGTTGAGCCTAATTCATGTTACGATTCTCATGGTTTTAACCAACCCCCACAAAATTCCAACGATTATTAAAATCATCAAGATAGAATGCTCGAAATTGCAAACCTTATGGGAGCCGTTGTCGAAGCAGTTCGTAATCAACAGCAAGCGGTTAATCAGTATTTGGAAAATCGTGATACTCATACTCCCGAGTCTCGTGAGAAAAATATTGGAGAACTTTTAGCCGAAGAACAAGCATCTAAGGAAAGCTCTCAATATCGTAAACCCTTCATTTACAATGACGATGATGACGAGGCATCCATTCAAATTGGGAAGTTATATAATACTTCATCATATTTCAACACAACCGTCGAGGATGATGGAAGCAAAAGCATGGAAGAATTGTTAGCAGAGGAGCATGCACAGAACATACGAGCTTTACTTTGTAAACGTGGCATCATATCTTCTGAAGCTAAGATCCCCGACTCTTCCAATCCTTCTCTCACTGCGATTGAGGGAAGTGACTCTGTTGTGGAAGAGGTCGAGACTTCTCTTGTTAATGATAATTCTATTTCAACCGAAACTCCATCCTCTGATCCTCTCATTTCCGATTCTATCGCTCCTTCTCCCACACCGGTTGAGAGGAGTGATGTCTTTTCAGATGAGATCGAGGCTTGTCTTGCTAAAAGTCATTCCGAATCAACGATGGTTGATGATACTAACTTTGATCCGGAGGGAGATATTCGTTTCCTTGAAAGTTTATTACATGAAGAACCATTACCTCCTCTCTCCGAAGAACGATGAAGTTACTGATGAGTCCATTGATAATCATGATGAGATATGTTCCGAGTCTGACGAAGGTTATACTTGCTTGTCTTGTGGAGAAATAGAGTACGTTGAAGAAGAAATCCCTCAGTGTGGCAATCCCACCTCATTTTCTGAACCAAATATTCCCGACTCTTCTAATATCTCTTTTACACCAGATGAGAGAGGTGACTTCTCTCCAGAAGAGATCGATGTTCTTTCAGAAATTAATGAAACCTCAAATGAATCAGATAACCTTGTTCTTGAAACTTTCAAAACAACTTTCACCAACCCTCTATTTGATTTCGAACCAGACTTTAATATGATTTCAGATAATCCGCTCTTCGATATTTAGATTAAGGATAGTGACGAGTCTGTTACGGAACCCGAGGTTACAAATGTTCATCATATGGTTAATTCTCTTCACGATGAGTTTTTAACTCCAGTCGATCCGACTCCATCAAGAATTGAAGAAGTTTCTGAGCCTACTAAGTTGTCATCGACTAAGGATTCATCATCTTTTACTGTGGATGATGCTTCATTATCGTTCCTTTCAGAAGATAAAATTTTTAAACCCGGTATATTAACTTGTAAGGACTCTTATGGGCTCCAGCCCGACATCCTTGCTTCTTACGTTTCTATTGAAGAATTTGTTGATGAAAATTTGAAGAAGGATGATTATAAGACTAAGGAGAAAGTTGTGCTTACCCCTGAGGATCTCTTTGAATTTGACCTCGAAATCGTTGTTATGATCTTTCTTCCTTATCTTACCTATGCTGCTGTTTCTCCCATCCATCATTCCCCCGGGAGTGAGGATGTTGTTTTTGACCCTGGCATCGTCACTTTTCATGCTGTGTGTTTCATTTGCTCCCCCAAGGACAAGTAAATTCGGGGCGAGTCTAAGCTACACGACTCGATAATAAACAAGCGCCTCGTGGGAGGCACCCCATGCTTATCCATTTATTTCATCTTTATTTACTAATAAGTAACGCGAGGAGGGCGACCTCTTCCAATCTTATGTTTGCTTGGTTGTTTGTATTTGTGCAGGATTTCCCCAATTCATGATGACTCTCGTGCTCGTGGTTCGTCTCATCTCCACTCGAGTCCCATGTATTGATGCTTGCTTGGAAATCAAATATCCAAAATCTTATCGACTAACGGTATCTTTGGCATACTTAATAAACGGCCTTAGAATTATTGTTAGGATTACCCTTACCTTAGAAACATTGAGGACAATGTTTACCTTTAGTCTGGGGGGGTTAATCTTCGATTCGATTTGACCTTGCACTTTCATTTTAGTCGTTTACTCTCGCAACCCCGTTTTTCCTCAAAAATTGAAAAATCCAAAAAAATTGAAAACTTTTGATAAATTTCAAAGAAAAGATGATGAAAAAGCACAAAAAAAATGAGAAAAATGAAAAAATATCGTGCAAAAATATAATAAGTGATTTGACACCGTGTTTGACTTTCCTACTAGGTAAGAGTGAGAATAAAAATTTTGACTTGATCCGGGCGTGTTGAGCCCTAGCTTGTCTCCCTTAACAAAAATAATCTTTAAAAATGATTATGGCTAAGCATTCGCGGATCTTATTATTTGGGATTTTAAATTTGCGAAGAACGAGAAGTGTTAGGTCACCATATTAGTAAACACAAGTATTCAAATGAGAGAAACGAGATGAGAAATAGACTCGGTTGATTAAGATCAATATGAAAGATGAAAGAACAAGAGTTCCCTTAAGATATTAAATTAACCAACAAAATAAAAGAGTTACATAGTGTCCTATTTATAGGAGGAGGACAGGGAAACACTCCCTTCCTTCCCTATCTTCTATGTCGTGGGCTTTCAAGGCCCATTGGACACTTATTGGACTCGTCTTATAACCATACGAGTATTAAGCTAAAACGTAAATAAAAGTGATAATACTAGCAACCTATTACATTTATTGGAATGACCGAGACTTGACTGAATAGTTGAAAACTATGATCCTAACAATCTCCCCCTAAGGATCGGTCATGAAGATTTGTTAATGGATAGAAATTTGTCATGGTCATCGAGGTTGCTTTGAGACGTCTTTTGTTCTTCAAACTTTGAATGTTAACTTTGATAGATTTAGACGTCTTCCAAAATGATAGTTGTAGAAATATATCATCGTTCTTTGATCTTTGTCTTTGTTGATGTGAAAACGATAAATGAAGTAGTAATCCGCCATTCGTCACTTTTCGTCTCTCCAAGGGATTCGCTCCGTTCCAACATGCTCATACAT
>LBNU01003128.1:15811-25991 GCA_014162995.1 Artemisia annua
GAAGGAGCTACGGATTTAGCAAGTAACGAGTAAAACTAGTTTTTCGAAAAACTGCTTGCTGTTGGTATTTTCGACGGGTCATTTTGAGGCGTTTGAGGCGAAACCTAGATGACCCGACCTCTTAAAAATGGTTAGGTATACCGCTTTACCTTTTCGGGGATATAAAGAATCGAAGAAAACGTCGTTATAAACGAATAGCGTTATTCACTTTCAAACTACTAGAGTTATAATAAATGTGACAGCGTTGGTTTTTAAAAATAGTACTACTAGATATATTTTCAGGTAACAACGATTAAGCCGTTTCCTTAACCGTTGAATCCCGTACAGTCACTAGTTCACTAACACATCCATGTAATGATCTCAAAGGTTCTAAACTCAACACCGAACACTATACGTTATATAACAGGGATAAAGTTACATGACTAGTTTTACATACTAATTTGTACAGTAATGGGCGTATACCAGGTCAGTGGATGTTATAAACCCGTTTTTATCCCCGTTTCCGGCCACGGTTTCGTCTCGGAGTGTATTTTATAAATGTTTGGCCAAAAATAACCCAGAAATCACTGAGTTTCCCACGTTTTCAAATTTGGGACAGTAGGTATGTATACTTGTGAAAAACATGTTTTCCTAGTTTCTAACTTGTCCAAAATCATTCAATCCACAACCAAATCAACTCTAATCAACCTTATACCTTCCTATGATGTCAAGGGGTCCTTAGACATCATCCAACACAACAACCCAACAAGGATTCACCTAGGTAAATATTCTAGGGCTTGTGACTTGTAAAAAGTGTATATATGTATATATAGAGTGGTATACATAAACATATGCATATATATCTTGAAATAAAGTGTAAGATCATTGTAAAAACTTGAATAGATCATGAAAATAGGTCTTGTTAACTTACTTGAAGATGGGATGAGTTTATGGAGATGAAAAGTTAGGAAACCTTTGAGTTTGTATTGCAAAACCCATAAAGGAACCTTGGATGAGCTTGATTATAACTTGATCTTCAAAAATCTATGGTTTCTTCTTGTTGTTTGATAGAGGCCGGCCACCCCCTAGGGAAGAAAGGGAGAGCTTTTTCTTTTTCACCTTTGTAACTATGAGAAAAATGGTATGGAATGAGATATAAAAATCAAGGGAACATAGATCCTTGTTTTTAGGGAATGTAGTATGGGTTTATGTTGGTGTAAGAGTTTAGATAAGAAAAAGAGGGGGGGGCTGATGTGGGACGTGGGTAGGAGGGGGGGGAAAGGGGTTGGAGTTGTTGGGGATTTAATTTAGAGTGTAGTGTATGTATTGTGTTATAACTTGTGTTATGTAAAGTGTTAAATGAAATCGGGTACCGGTATTGTTAGAATAAATTTTCACAATGTTGGTCGGGATATCAAGGAGTCATAAAAATGATAGAAATACATTCGGGACAAGTGACGGTTGTTAAAACGATAATTAGTTAGTTAAAGTCAAAACCGTCGTAAGTTAACGCAAGTTACGATATAAAATAACAAATTTCCCAAAATACCGGGTAAATGAACTTTGAAATCTCCGGGATGTTAAAATGAACTTAGAAATATGTCGGGACCATTGTGGGGATTGCCGGACGTGTTAGTTCCATTTAGTGATCGCGTATTAACGTTTATTTAAAATAAATATACGTAAAACGTCAAATGTACTAAAAATGTAAATTTGGAAATCCTACGAGTGGTATAGCATGAAAATGATATCGTGATGATATGTAGACTATTTCTAGTCCGTATGGAATGTTCCTACAATAATGCATGGATTCGCAGCTAAACCAAACCGGTTACGCGAATAGAAATACCCGTAAACTCCATTTACGATGATATGAGTGGTGACATGAATAGTGACCATGAATAGTGATTATCTCTCGGGATGAATAGTGTCATGTGAATAGTAACGCTTCTCGGAATCACTAACGGAGTCCGAAAACGATGAATAGTAAAATGATGAATAGTGATCGGTGAATAGTAACTGATGAATAGTAACTGGTGAATAGTGTTCTGGGAAAAATGTCCTGAAAATGCGGGTTGTGACAATAACCTTCCCAAGTCAATAGACTTTAAATAAACTCAACTCTCCAAAACAATATTTCCCGGCAATTTATTAGAAACTATAAAGTGTATTCGTTGATTATTAGACATTATTAACTTATTGTGTGTCCGTCGTGAATCAAATGTATTAAAGTCATCAAGAGTCTAATATATTGTATCCGCTCTCAGTCCAATAAGTCCCAACTGTCCAATATCCAACGTCCAATAAATGTCAATAATTGTCCATATGTATTTAATCCAAAATAGTCAATAATTATAGTCACGATCTATGTATTAAATTCGTTAAGTATCCATAATGTTAATTTAAATTCTCAATCCCAAACAACAATCCATGAGTAGCCGAAACGTGTCAATGATTCCAGTTAAAACAAATAACGTTATTCAAGTATTAAAATTTATATATACTACAAGTTATATATGTTATAAACAATTTAAGTGGTAAAGCATTTTGCACCTTTAATAACAACAAAAACAAACGCACCATTTATGAAATAGGTGGGCTTCGGCCTAGTTTAAACTCAATGCACCATTAATGTGACTAAAAGCAAGACAACTTAACCATTTTCAATTAAAAACTTGTAATACACAAAATAGCTTTTTAACTCACTTCTAGCTTGAGCCCATGCTAATCCATTAAAACGCAAAGGTTATAGGAAAGGAGTTTCAACACTAATTGCACCAAAAAAAACATATAACTCAAAGGCAAAACTAAAGACCCCATGGGTCTCGATAACCAACAATCAACATGAAAACAAATGAGCTTAATTCAAATGCATCTTTATGACTGAAAAAGAACGACAACAACTCATCCTTGTGGTAGTAATGAACCGAGACCAGTAGCAAACTAACAACAACAACGATAATCAGCTTAAAAACAAACTAACCAATTCATCAATAACCTCAACAACAACAATTCAAAATGAACACCCACTTGCTGCGAAAATAAGCAGATTCCAACCAAGACCCAAAAGTGAACACTTCAAGTTTTATAACAATCAAACACTCATTTCACTGATTCTTACCACACGTACACATATTCAAACTATTTCTAAAACCTGTTAAATCATTCCTTTAATCCATTTATTATCCATTTGAGATCTACGAAAGACTAACACTTGTTTTAAATCCGAACAATCTAACTAAGAAGATAAATAGAATAAAATGGGTGTTGAGCTTTCGGCATACCCAAAAAAAAGACGAGTGAGACGGTGATGGCATCCTCTTGAGTACAACTCGAACCAAAACACGGCTCAATCCGAGACCACGAGCAAAACACGAATAGACTTCCAAAATAAATCTTGTCCGTGATCTTCACACTAAACCGTAGTAACAAACCCTCGAAAAGGCTGGTTACATACTACGTGAATCCAGAAATAATGAAAGGAGTGAGGTGTGGTGGTAAATTCGTGACTGGAACACGAATGGGGATGGGTGTTCGAGGGGTTTTATCGCGCGTGAGTTTCACCAAAGTGATGGAAATGGTGTGGAGATCACAATAGTGGTGGAGGTGTGTTACCACTCGCGGTGGTGGTGGTGTTTCACCGGTTGTTGTTGCCGGAAACAAAGAGAGAGAAAGGAGGGGATGGAGGCTAGTAGGAAATGAGATAAAACCCTAAAATGAGTTATAAGTGGGTTTATATAGTGTTGGTTTTAGAGTTAGCAAGTCAAGGGACCATTCGGCCATTTAATTAAAGTTAAGGGGTGGCGGACAGAATATTCCACAGGGACCAAAGCTGTAGTTTATCAAATCTTTCACGAAACAAGGTTCGGGGCTCATTTAGACTAGTAAATGGAAGATTCGAGATACGGGAATAACACCAATGCTCTCAGAATAACATTTCCGATAAAAATGAATATAAATACGTCTAGTTTCTCACAAACAATATCAAACTCAAAATAAATGATCGTTTCACCAAAAAGAACTTGTAGGGAAATTTGCGGGTTGTCACAGCCTCACCTCCTTAAAAAGAATCGTGTCCTCATGATTCATTCCAAGTCACCTGACAAGGTCTGAAAGAATGAACATATACGCACGAGGATTCGCCTTCACGTCTCCTACGTAAGTTTAAGATCTTTTAGCAAGTTTAGACGAGCTTTGTCGATAGCGATGCGACTTTATGAAAGTCTTCTAATTCCAAAGTTCAAGATTCTAATAGGTCAACAAGGTTTGAACGTTATAAGATTAAAATTTCTCCAAGAGGAATAACAACTGCCTCAATGGCAAGTCGTTTCTTCAAATTTCGTATATGAAATGTCGGGAATGCAATTGAGTTCCGACGGTAGCTCAAATTTGTAAGCTACCAATCTGACTCTAGCAAGGATCTGAAAGGATCGATACGACAAGGATTCATGATTTCGATAAGTCTCTCAACAAGGTTTAAATATTCGTCAATATGGATCTTTCCCGGAGGGAAAACAATTGTTTTATCAGCAAGTCATCACTTAAATTGTAGACATGAGAACGTCGTGAATGCTGCTGAGTTCTGATGGTAGCTTGAGTCGGTGAGCTACCGATCTAACTCTAGAAAGAATTTGAAAAGATTAATAAGGCGAGGATTCAAGAGGTTTACATCATCAGGGTTTCTAATAATTCACGAGCAGTTTACCTCTCCATTTCACCTTCGAACGATCTCCCTGGGTAGTTTCGTGAACAGGCTCAGGGTCAGGAAGTTGGGTATCTCCATCTTTATCCAACAAGTCGGCGATCGACACTTGCGACCATAGAGGGTCTATTGCAATGCCGTTGGAATACTTAAATAGTAGGTAAGAGAGAAATTGACCAAAAGGAGGTGTCTATCCCAACTATTGCCAAATTCGATTAAGTAGATACGAAATATGTTCTCCAATGTTAGAATGTTTTCTTCACTTCAGCCATCAGCCTAGAAACGATACACTGTATTCATTTCCAGATCTGTCCTCATGGCCCTAGGAAGTGGTTGATAAAATGTGAGTGTGAGACGATTGTCTCGATCTGAAAGAATAGTGTGAGACGATTGTCTCGATCTGAAAGAAAAAAAGTCAGCACTATATGATGCACAACGATCTTCTTCACGTATAGACGAGTAAGGTTTTCCATACTTTTCGTTTCGCTGACTAGCAGGAGGTGAACAGGTTAAGTAGGATTTATCAAAAATATGCAGGTAGAGGCCGGGATTCGTTTCCGAGGTCTAGCTTATGATATAGCAATAGAATAGAAACCGAAAAAGGAATTGTGAAATGGCTATTAGAATAATAGGAAAACAACCCATTGTTTATGAATTGTAGGAAGGTTAAAACCTTGATTTTCAGTTTGATTTCACAATATTGTAGCAAGGCAGCAAAACGTTTTATGAAATCGTCTTATTAAGCTATTTGTAAAATAACTTACAGGGTATCAAGGAAGCAGTTCACCATTTATAAAATGATAGTTAGATCAAAATTTTGATATTCAGGATAGTAGCAAGGTTGCGTTTGGACCCATAGTATGGCAACAAATATTTTATAAAATCGTTTTGTGAAACAATTTCGTAAAATAGTTTGTGAGATAACAGGAAAAACAACTCTCCTTTATAAAATAGTGGTAAAATCAAAATTTTTGATTTTTGTGAAGTAGCAGTAAAACATCTTGTAAGATGACAACAGTTTGTAAAGTAATTGCAAAGCAATTTCACTATCCAACAAGAAAGGAGCAAGGATAATTGGTATTTCCGAGGGACGAGGGGAGGAATAGGTGGTTGTCCCAAGGATCGTGATTCAGGTTACCTCTCAAAATCTTAAGAATTCTGTTAAGCACGGAATCTTTTCTGATTGAGGGATTTAACAAGTTCGGAGTACAACTCTGTAAGAGAAGTTGATTGCTACTAGCAATCGGTTGGAGTCGATTGACTTGGCACGATACTTAGGTTGGAGGTGGAAAGTACAACCTCGATTGAACATCGTCACTAAACCAACATTGATTGAATAGCATCGATTGAGAAAATGAACATCCTTGATTAAGAAAATGAATAACATCGATTAAGATAATGAATATCATCGATTAGGAAAAGGAACATCATTGGTTAAGAAAACTAATCAATTGGGCACAAGGCTTAAAGTAGAGGCGGCTGTGATTAGATCGCCAAATGAAACGAGGCTAAATGCCAAATCCAAATTTGGAACAAGGTCCAAAATCACGAGAAAATAGCCAAAATCCAAACATAGCCAATACCAAATCCAACATGGTCAAAACTAAATCCAAAATAGTCAAAAGTCACTCAAGACATAATCGGAAATCAAATCAAAACGAAGCCAGAAATCAAATCAAAACGTAACCAAAATCAAATCCAAACATAACCGAATCAAATCCAAACGATAATTCCAATATGATCGACGAGGCTTATTACGATAAGAAGCTCAGATTCAAATGGTGTCAATCGGGTCTAACCCGACCCAATGCGAACTACGCCTGATGGCGACAAATAGGAATTCCACATAAACGAGGACGTTTAGTGGTTTTAGAAGCATTACGATTTATGCAGTAATGTGATGCCAGTGTGTCGTGTGCAAGTGNAACATAACCGAATCAAATCCAAACGATAATTCCAATATGATCGACGAGGCTTATTACGATAAGAAGCTCAGATTCAAATGGTGTCAATCGGGTCTAACCCGACCCAATGCGAACTACGCCTGATGGCGACAAATAGGAATTCCACATAAACGAGGACGTTTAGTGGTTTTAGAAGCATTACGATTTATGCAGTAATGTGATGCCAGTGTGTCGTGTGCAAGTGCAGGCTTAGGTGTTATGTTCAATGCTTGTGTGTGCACGCAAAACTTATCATTCCTAAAGGCAACTCTAACCCGAACATAGTGCTGTTATAACTACCCTCATTATCGCAAAATTCACCTCTGAGCGGGACATAGTTGATCAGGCCATGTCCAACTGTACCTGGTTGAATGTAGGTGATCAGGCTACATTCACCCGAGGTTCAATGAATTTTGAAACACTCAGCCTAGTTACTCTAGTAATATGTCCGTTATATCCCAAAATCATTCCTAATACTACGACTAGTGTGCAAAATCAACATTCGGTAATGAGATTACGCAAGGAAATAGTGTAACTCAGTGATAGATGCGGTACTTGCATAAGCATATGGAAATGCTCATGCTGAATAGCTAGAATAGGCGGATATGAAGTATCCAAAAGTAAGGCACATACTACAATGATTATGTCTCAAACTCATCAATTATATCATAAACAATTCATCACAAATACCATCAAATGTCTCATCAACTTATCATCAATCATATCATTCAATATCTTATCCAATGTATTCTCAGTTATCTAATCAACTACATCCTCAAACAAAATCTTATGCGAGGCATCGGCTTGGTAGGCAGGCACGTAGCGGTCATAGGGTTTATTTTTCACAAAAGTGGTTATAGTCTAGGTTTAAAAATTACCCAGTTCTCTATAACCTAGGATCTGATACCAATCCGTAACACCCCCAAAATTCGGGTCTAGCGGAAGCATACATGCGTTGGGGTGCTACGAAATCGGTATCATAACACAAGGAACAATGAATGGTTTTTATTTCATTTATATAGAATAAAAGTTGTCATGTAAAGCATATAGTTTACATGATATAAACATAGTGCGGAAATAGGCACATAAGTAAATAAAGCGGTCCCAAATGTTTATCAGAGTCACCTATGACCATGCCCCTTTCCAAGCGCCTTCAAATAGTGAGCTATCGCCTTAAACCTGAGAATACATGCTAAAGGTCAGCTTACGCTGGTGAGTCCATAGAGTTTAAGTTATAAAACAGTTGTGGACCTGAAGAGTTTAGTGCTATGTGTGACTAGAGGCAGGTATAGACACCACAATCCAACATCATTACAATCACAATCACAATCTCAATCTCAATCACAATCAATAGTTTATCATCTTAGGAAAGATGAAGGGTCATAGTGAGTAGGCCCCTCAACGGTCAGTAGCCAGGTCGCACAATCCCAGTAAGGAACCACCCGTTACTGCCCCGGATCTAGGCCGCAACAGAGTCTATTCCAAACTAGGGTCAAAGCGCCCTAGCTCTAGGTCAACCTCTACTTCCGTCTAACCTCAACTAGTCAACACATGTAGCAAAACAAAGTAGTAGCAAGCCCAAGAAAATAGTTTGAGCTAGGAAGCTCTCATATAAAAACCAGGTAAACACATAATGCCTTCGAATATCCAAATCATATATATCG
The DNA here is from genome assembly GCA_014162995.1 of Artemisia annua. Taxonomy (NCBI): domain Eukaryota; kingdom Viridiplantae; phylum Streptophyta; class Magnoliopsida; order Asterales; family Asteraceae; genus Artemisia; species Artemisia annua. The sequence goes on from LBNU01003128.1 coordinate 24,100, forward strand.
GTAAATCAATCAATCAAACAATCATATCTTAATCAAATCGTTCACGTATTCAAATAAATAATCATTGACTCACCTTAGCCACAGCAATGCAAGAATCACGACCAACACAACTTGGCATCTAGAGCTAATCACAACAATATCCAAAAGATGGGCACGACGGCACCAAGTAGTACGAATACGAGGGTACATCCTAATACGCATACGATTATCTCAAAATATAGCTCGTACAATAAATAAGTCTATAAAAGACAATGTGTCAAAGTTTTCGTGGATTAATCAAATTCAACACTTATGAAAAGTTTAGTTTCATTGTTTCGTAAGAAAGCTTTATGTTTCGTGTGGTTTGGTAAGAAGACTTAGACTCAAGATGCAACTCAGCCCAAATGAACAAGACATCGACATGCAACTCACGCCAAAGACGAATAAACATTGACATAGTCATGAAAAATGCTAACACCACTCAAGCAAAATCAAAGAAAATCTAGAAAATGACGACTACTAACTATTTAATATAAAATAGGTCATCGGTAAGTTTCGGTATTTACCCCATAATCCCAAGTAGTTTAGAATAGTTCAATAAGTTTTATAAGGAAATCACAAGTTAATAATTCTAATATGAAAGGGTTTTTAGGGATTAATAAAACTATACATTCTAAATTCTTTGTCGGGTTTAATAAAAATAATCTTAAAAAGGATTAAAAGTAAAAGTGTAAGTTTAGAAGTTTTATAAATTTCGGCATGACGCGTCCATTTATATAACCTTCCCAACTCAATAGACTTTAAGTAAACTCAACTCTCCAAAACAATATTTCCCGACAATTTATTAGAAACTATAAAGTGTATTCGTTGATTATTAGACATTATTTACTTATTGTGTGTCCGTCGCGAATCAAATGTATTAAAGTCATCAGGAGTCTAATATATTGTATCCGCTCTCAGTCCAATAAGTCCCAACTGTCCAATATACAACGTCCAATAAATGTCAATAATTGTCCATATTTATTTAATCCAAAATAGTCAATAATTATAGTCACGATCTATGTATTAAATTCGTTAAGTATCCATAATGTTAATTTAAATTCTCAATCCCAAACAACAATCCATGAGTAGCCGAAACGTGTCAATGATTCCAGTTAAAACAAATAACGTTATTCAATTATTAAAATTTATATATGATACAAGTTATATATGTTATAAATAATTTAAGTGGTAAAGCATTTTGCACCTTTAATAACAACAAAAACAAACGCACCATTTATGAAATAGGTGGGCTTCGGCCTAGTTTAAACTCAATGCACCATTAATGTGACTAAAAGCAAGACAACTTAACCATTTTCAATTAAAAACTTGTAATACACAAAATAGCTTTTTAACTCACTTCTAGCTTGAGCCCATGCTAATCCATTAAAACGCAAAGGTTATAGGAAAGGAGTTTCAACACTAATTGCACCAAAAAAAACATATAACTCAAAGGCAAAACTAAAGACCCCATGGGTCTCGATAACCAACAATCAACATGAAAACAAATGAGCTTAATCCAAATGCATCTTTATGACTGAAAAAGAATGACAACAACTCATCCTTGTGGTAGTAATGAACCGAGACCAGTAGCAAACTAACAACAACAACGATAATCAGCTTAAAAACAAACTAACCAATTCATCAATAACCTCAACAACAACAATTCAAAATGAACACCCACTTGCTGCGAAAATAAGCAGATTCCAACCAAGACCCAAAAGTGAACACTTCAAGTTTTATAACAATCAAACACTCATTTCACTGATTCTTACCACACGTACACATATTCAAACTATTTCTAAAACCTGTTAAATCATTCCTTTAATCCATTTATTATCCATTTGAGATCCACGAAAGACTAACACTTGTTT
>LBNU01003128.1:42852-55120 GCA_014162995.1 Artemisia annua
TGGTAATAAACATCTTTGGACTTCTTATAATGATAGTATGAGGAAAGACCTAAAATGGAAAGGGACGATAACATTCGACGAATGGGTACAAATAGTGTATGGTAAGATCGATAGGGAAACTAAAATGAGCATTTGGGATGACATTAACAAAAGTGAGGAGCCTAATGATCATGGTGAAGAGAATCATGAATCTTGCAATGACACAAATTACGCGATTGAAAATGAGCATTGGTGTGACAAGGTTAAAATTTGTAATGACGATGAAGAGTCGTTTTGGGCATTGATGTGTTTCGAAAGCTTTAAATTTATAAGACTAGTTTCACCGATTCCTTAATACACAAAACACATGGATAAAAGTATAACCCCCGTTTATAGTAAAGGTTTTGAGGCAAGACCAGGTCGTCCCAAGAGAGGTAATAGTTTCTATTGTTAGCTAAGAGTAACAAAATTAGATTCCAATGATTATCACTTATCACTAAAACCGTTTTTGTTGGATTTAAGATTTTTGAAATGTTATGCCAAATTATGTTGAAAGTATATTTGTTAAAGGCTGAGCACATGGGATAAACAAGCACAAGTATCATAGAAGGTACATGGACAAAGCATAGAAGTAAAGCATGATTGGTGATCATGTAAACTAGTATATCTACTTGATGTAAAAGAATTTCCTTTCGGCCTTTGATCCTAGATACAAAAAGTGCATAAAGTATGGTCCAAGTATAAAGTATCAAGTACGCATTTCCTCTAGTCAAGTCGTTAGACATGAGACTAGTCCTTAAACATGTTATAGTAAAGTTTAACATTTGTTTTACTATCCAATTCTCACAAGCATAGCAATGACGCGTTATAGACAGACGATTCATAATATAACCAACATAATTGTATCTTTCGACCTTTAAACAATCATGATGATCAATCAAGACAAATGATAAGAGACCAAACAATAACATATCAAATGCATATATAATAGATTCAATATTCATGATACAAATTCTATGTTCAACTCATGGCAGAAGTGCCTCTAACAAATATAAAAGTACTACTCCATGTTCATAATAAAGTAAATAAAACAAACAAGTATTATCATCATTAGAACAAGTTTACACCGAGGTTTCCAAGTATGCTCTCGTTCCAGTATTGTTCTCCAAGTATGGCTACTAACTCCAACTCCTTAGCTAGTGGTTTTTGGTGCAAAATCACTACTAAATTGCTTCTTATGATCAAGAAATGTTTCTTGATTGAAGTGTGTATAATACCACGAATTAGGCTCCTATTTATAGTTGAAATGAAACCCTAGCATGTCCCTGGCGAGTTATGACAAGCAAGTGATCGGCCTCATCATTGATGTAGCTCATTAACGTAGAAACATAACTGCTATGAGAAGTACGCCGCACAACTGGTGTAAAACCGGCGGGCGTAACCGGCGCTCATATAACATATAACCGGCGTACTTTAACGTGTGATTCGTAGTTGCATAGTTGACCAAAGTTACCCGTAAGCGGCGCGCTTTCCACATATGGTCAGCGTGCTTTTGTCCAAACTATGAATAATTATCTTTAGTCATTTGTTTCATGTACTTCTTGCGTCTTTCCTTCAATCCTTTATCCTGCACATTCATTCATACATTAAGTACCAAAAGTCCTAATAATAAGGTTATTTACTATATAATTTACATAATATCGGGGGTATAAATATGTATAATACGAGACTCATCAGGCATCTTGTGACCCTTATGGTGATGAGTGTAATAGTGGAAGTTGTCAAGAAAGACTTGGAGATAAGTTGCATTATTGGAAATCCACCAATGATGGGAAAAGATGTGAACTACCTTGGGTAGATAGATTAAGTTTTGATAATTGGGTCAAAGTAAGGTACGGGAAAGTGGATGCTTTGACTAAGGAGAAATTTTGGAAGGAATACATGAAGAATACATATACTAATGATTAGGAAGATCCACATGAAGATGAAACATGGAATTACACCATAAGTTGGAACAAATATAGAGATCGGCAAATTCTAGACCTAATTGAAGATAAACTCGACGACAACTGGTATCGATGTTCTTTGTCACTTTTGCCATGGTATGTTAGTAACGACGCTACACCCTTAACCATATAATTGTTCACCCAATATTGCCTTCTAGGATAGTTTCGACCTTAGCTCTAGTGGTGGAGATTTGTGTTACCGCCAAGCCTATGATAGAATACATACTATGATTGTGCTTTGAGTGATCACGCCGAAATTGACACTTACATTAGAGAGAGTATGAGTGTTTGTTTCCCATTTTTTGAGGTGTTCGGCTTTGAAAATTCTAGCATAGGAAGTTTTTAATCTCATATTTCTAGAGTTGCTTGGGGGATATCTTTTTAAGAATGATTCTAATAAGGTCTACTTAAGGGCAAGTAGAGTTCAAGTGGGGGGATATTTGATGACATCAAATAATCCTGATATTTAAGTGTCAATTTCTTCCTTATATGCTCGTTATTTATATTATTTACGAGGATATATACTTTGATTTCTCTATATTTCGTTTCCAGGTTACAAATGAGCATAGGAGCTAAAGAGACGCGGAAATTGGAATGTACTTATAAAGATTAATAATCTTAGTATGCTAAAGCTAGCTACGGCGTAACTCACACTCTCAACTACGCCGTAGCCAAGAATTCAAATTTATTTGACTAGTCAACGCTTATCAAGAGTTATGCATAACCAACTCATGAGGTTACGCCGTAATCATTCAAAGACTTAAGGAATTCGTGAACTACAAAGGCTACGCCATAACCAGTCATGGAATTACGGCGTAGTAATGGAACAGAACGTGGTCCAAGATTTTACCAAGATTACGGCGACGACACTTCAAGATTACGGCGTAAATGGAAACCCTAAGGAGCTACGGCGTAACCAACATCACCACTACGCCGAGCCAATACTATTGGATAAGATCGTTTTTGGATTACACTAGCTACGGCGTAACCAACTCTTAGGGTTATGCTGTAGCCATGCCGGGCCTATAAATACCATCCCCAATATCTGCATTTTAGACATCTTTTCACCACACACAAGTCAGAGAACGAAGGGGGCATTTAGGAGGGCATTCTACAGCAGGATACAGAGCTATTCCAAGGGAGAGATCACGATCATAACACCATAAGTTTTAGCTTTTCATTCTTTAACTTACATTTCGAATTCATGTATACTTTAAACATTAATTTGAGTGTTGTTATTAATATGATCGGCTAAGCACCTCTGGTGCTAGCCTAGTTATGATTCATTTATTGTTTTGATTATGTTTTCGTACTTTTCATAATGCTTCTAGTGTGTGCATGCTTAGTTTACCATAGATCCTTTAGTTGCGGTAGTTTTGATGAACCGGTTATACCTGGTATGCTAGAAGAATTGACCAAAAAAACCCTAGCATAGTTGGTTGCGAGGGAAATGGTTGGGATGACAACTAGCCATTTGCCTTGTGTGCAAATTGACCATAGGACCACTTTCCGGGTTTGACAAACTTAAGTGGCTAAAGTATGGCTAAGATCCGAGAGGCCGGGCCATACAAGGATAAATCTAGCATGTAGTGGTACTTAGTAACTCAAACTAGTTTACCATACGTCGGCTTATGACAGAGGGTGATGCCTTTGGTTCCCGGCAGGATTCTAGGGAGATAGGCTAGGGAACTTGACCATATGAACCTAGTGATACATGTCCTCCCCACTTGAAGCGTTAGAATAGTTTAATAGAAAATATAATCATAAACAGCTTAGGATGATTAGCTAGGCTAGTACACTTCTCTCCCACTGATTCACAACTTTAAATTATTTTCCGTTTTTATTTCATTTCTGTCTTTTTGGTATAATTAATCATTTCAACTTAAAACCAGCTTAAAATGTGACAACTAGACTTAAATTAGGATCCACACCACATAGCTCTTTGGACGACTTTGGTTTTACCAAATACTACACTACATACGATCGGATACACTGTCCGTTAGTGCATTAGGGCAGACTATAGGTAAATGAGACTTTTATAAATATTAAAACCTGGTCAGTAAAACCTGCATCAGTTACCAAGGCTGGCGCGCTGCTGGCGTGTCGGAAGGCCAGCGACGCGCCAGGAGACCTGGACCTTTTTCTCTTTTGGGTCTTGGTGTTTTAAATACCTACCCTTGCTAAACCCCTAATTGTACTTCACACATTTAGACCTTTACATTATTCATCCTCAAGGTCTACCAACTCAAATAGCCATTTTGTAAAAATGATTTGTGAAGTGTTTAATTAAAACCAATTATCAAAGAGAGAAGAGTAGAAGGGATAATTGGATAAGGGTGGTTTGGGTATTCCTCACATGGCATAAATAAAAGAGAAAGAATATGTCATGGAATGTTCCTTTGCTTGGAAAGGAAGTGTATATGTTAGGGATAAATAGAGTGAAGAATTTGAATTTGAGATTCAAATTGTATGAGAAGGAAGTGAGAGAGTGAGGTTGGTTTAGAAAGAACCATGGTTGAGTTAGATGAGTAAGCATGATTGGGTTAAGAGAATATCCAAGAGAATATGCTTTGCTTGGAAAGAAAGGGAATATGAAGGGTTGAGATGAGTTTGGATGAGTTGGAAGGATGTGATCGAAGGGAGCCTAAGGATGTATTTCAAATTTGAATTTGAATGTGAGAGAGAAGAAGAGATAAGGTTGAGTTTATTCCACATGTGATAAATTGAAGGTGTGAGTTGGATTGGATGTGAAATTGATGTGATGGGGAGCCTAAGAGAGAATTCAAATTTGAAGTGTAAGGAGAGGTAGAGAGTGAGGGAGGATGTATGTGGGGGAGTGAGTTGTATGTGTGTAAGAGTGAGTTGGATAAGGATGGGATGTTGATAAGATGGGGAGCCTATGTCTTTGGATTCAAATTTGAAATTTGAATGTTGGAGATATGAAGTGAGGTGGTTTGTGGTGAAGGTTTATTTGTGTTTGAAATGAAGGGTTGGATGAAGAAGTTGATGAGGTGGTGAAATCTAAGTGTTTGGATTGAAATGTGGTAAAGAGAATGTTTGGAAAATTTGGTATGGGAATGTAGGGTACAAAAAGTACAAGGAATAAGAATGTTGGGGATAAGATTTGGGAAGATTTTGAAATGATAGGAGGATTTGTTTAGTGTGGAGATTAATCAAAGGATTGATTAAGGCTTAATCAGTTTGTCATTAAGAAAGAAAAGAGTTGACAAACATGATTATGGGTTATGTGTTGGATGAGAAATCAAAGGGTACTTATAATTTCAAGTAACTTAACGTCGAGTATTCATAATCTCATAATACGTGAATTTCCACGACTCGACGTAATAAATAATCATCTTGATGCAAACAAGCTAAGTGCTTTGCATCATTGTAAAGCATATCCCATAACGGGAAAGGATGCGTTTACGCAAACGGGCCTTTGACTTAGTTTGACCAATAAGAAAGTAAACTCGATTACGTGATTAGAGAAGACGTAAACACGGATTATGGCCATATGAATGCTTTCACTTGATGTCACGTAAAATAAATAAGTCCCCTAGGTTTAGAAAAGCTTTGGCAAGAGGCGTTTATCAAAATACTTGAGTTGGCGTTTTGCCAAAAGCGGGAGGTTGTAAATTTGGATCCCTCTAATTCTAAACTCGTTTCGANGTGATTAGAGAAGACGTAAACACGGATTATGGCCATATGAATGCTTTCACTTGATGTCACGTAAAATAAATAAGTCCCCTAGGTTTAGAAAAGCTTTGGCAAGAGGCGTTTATCAAAATACTTGAGTTGGCGTTTTGCCAAAAGCGGGAGGTTGTAAATTTGGATCCCTCTAATTCTAAACTCGTTTCGAGTGTTCCCAATAAAGCACATAACATATTTATACCTGTATTGAAAGATCCACATTTGTCGGGTAAGGGGAAAACCGACTTTCAAAATTCGTCCCGAACCAAACAGAAGGCTGGCGCGCTGCTAGAGCGTCGGAGTGTTGGCAGCGCGCCAGGCCCAGTTCTTGGGTCGGATGATTTTGGCCATCGTTTGTGATTTTATGTGTTTTTGAGGTTTATTTGTCATCATTAAAACATGAGGAGACCTAATTAATGTTGCCCCAACATAACACTAATCTGTAAGTTCAAACGCTCAATATATTGTCTTAAAATGAGCATAATAGTATAGAACTCCAAAAGATTCACCATTTTTTGTATTGAAAAATACAGATTTTAAGCTTTCTAACTATATATGACTTATAATATTTGAACCTCTAAATCAATACGCTTAATTCATAGAAGTTGTTGAAAATCGAAATAAAATGATATTTAAACTCGTTTGATATATCATTTGTGATATAGCACTAATACGTAAGTTCGAATACTAAACATGTTGTCATAAAATGGGTATAAGTATTTGTAAAAAACACCAAAAGATTCACTATTTTTTGCATGTCAATATCTTCTGTCTTCGAATCTAAAAATTATTATTATATTACATATGATATATCAAACGTGTTTGAATAAAATTAAAAAAATATATATATATACTTTTCCAACCTATATGAATAAACTGTAATGATATGAAAGTTCAAAAATTATGTGTGATATATGGTTGGAAAACTAGGAATTTGAACTTTTAAATGCAGAAAATGATGAATCATTTGGAGTTGCACACAAATACTTACGCTAATTTTAAAACATCATGTTGAGTGTTCGAACTTACAAATTACCGTTATATCACAAGTGATACTGCACCGACAAAGAAAAAACAAAGTTTGTCGAAAGAAAATATGAAAGTGTCACTCTATAGAAAAATAATTAATTACGATGGTGTAATTTTTGAAGGTTAATAGTTTACGATTTTTCAGATACGTAATTTTTAAAAAAGAGGGGTGAAAGTGAGTTTTAATTAAAATATATGCGTTGGAAGTTAATGTAAGCTTCGCCAGAAGCAAGCAAGACGAGGTCGCTCTGCTTCATAGACAAGGCTCGTTCCAGATCAAATGATTTAAATGATAGAGATTAATCTCTCGGTATGCATCAAAATAAGAATATGTAATTGAACTTTTCTCTACGTTTAAATATATAACAATTTTATAGATAACTTTGATAAGGGATTATTATAAGCCTACTTGATCCTTCTTCCATGTATCAAGACACAAAGTATTATATCTATTTGGACAAATTTCTATCTTGTATTATAGTTAGCCAAATCATTATCGAATAGAATTTTTATATTAACAATGAGTGTTTATTTAAAATAACTATGAAAAATAAAAGATAACAATAAATAACATGGTTTCAAAAGGAAACAAGCCATGGTGGTAGGGCTGAAGTGGAAATCAGCTTACATGGAAACTTGGACACCTAGCAACTCATTCATTTATGTGATAGGCCCCATTTATACCCTTTTTAATAATCAATATATGCTTTAATATAAAATCAAGTTATTTGCTATTTTATTGTAATTTAAAAAATCTAATTTTGTCGAACATAAATCAAACAATCAGTGTAAACTTACAATTAAGAAAAATATTTATTTACATCTGTTCATTGGTGTATTCTTTTTGCAACTATTTACAATGTATTTTAGCAAAAATGTTAAAATTAATTCCTATATGCAATAAATACAAATGAATGGTGAAATTAACATCATGATATTAATGAAGTAGAGTGAAAATGCGGTGATCCTTCTTTCCCTTTTCATTATGAGTTTTCGTGTATTTGTATTCGCATTTGTATTTATTTTTTGTTTCTATTTTCTTGTTTTAGATAACAAAACCAATTCTAAGTTTATTTACGTGTTTTGCAAAATTTAGTAAGTGGGATTTGTGAAAATAGAATATTATCCTCTTCAAATTGAATTTTGTATTCGTATAAATCAAAACTAACTAATTATTTAAATAGAGTATTTTTAACTTTACAAGTTATTCTATATAAAAATAATAATAATAAAATAATAATAATAATAATAAAAACTAATAACTTGTAGCTGAGTTAGTAATGGATGATTAGATGAAATCATCTTTGCACCTAATAAGCACAAGATCAAGCTTCGATTTTTGGCACCCCCGCAACCATATCATTGAGTGAGTCAATGGGTTATGTATGCCCCTTACTTTATGAAAAAGCAGTCATTCTAAGCCGGTTCGAATGTTCGTTTATTAACCTTTTTCACCTGACAAAAATTTAGTTCCAAGTTATTTGAATTTGCTAGAAATTACACAAATAAAAATTAAGGATCTTAAAATTGCGAAAAAATAATGACTTTCAAGCTTACACTAAGGGCATGTTTGGCGAAAGTAACTGTTGCTGGAACTGGTGTTGGTGCTGGAGATGGTGCTGGTGCTGGAGATTATAAAAAGAGATTATTTTTATAAGCTACATGAAGTAACCTTTGGTTTTAAGAGATTATGGAAGATTATTTTTTTTAGAATCTCTTATAAGTTATGTGTGCCAAACAAAGATTATTTTTTAAGTAGCTTATTTTTTGAAAAAATAAGCACAATCTCTCAACAATCTTGTGTGCCAAACATAGCCTAAAGCAGGTGAAACTTTATATACCAAACTACCAAAGTACTATTATAATGGATAGATAATAGATTGTATTAATATTTGACTATTAGATGAGCACTAACCTTCTGTGATATGTATTCTTTGATACATAAACAACTAAAAATGCATAACTTGAAACAAAATGTAAGCAATGATGGAAAAATGTTATTTTCCTAAACAACATGTGCACAACATTAATCATAAAATTTAGTTTAGTGACTAAAATTTGTAAAAATTTAGTATTAAGGGCTCCACATTGGGATTAAATGTGGATTTACTTTTATTTATACCATGCGTTCATAAGTACATGTTTAGCATTATTTCCTCATGCACTCCTCTAAAAAATGTAAAAATATTATTATGACTGTTAATTCAATTCAATGTTTTCTTCAAAGGATAGAATTTGATTTAGTTCGTTCTATAAAAATACACCAACACTTAATTATGTATATCTCTTTCATCTCAAAATAAATAATTTGTTACTTCTAAAGATGATTATTAAATTGTTGGAACATGCATTCTTTTATGAGCATTAAAGATTTACAATTAAAAATTAATACATATGTCACTGTAAGTTAAAGACGAGAAACTATACCCACACAAAAATTTTAGGGGCCGTTTGGTTGGGGGTGTCGGATTTGGATTCGGGTGTGACACACAATAATTGATGTTTGGTTAAAGTAATCCTTTCAAACCCGTGGGACCCACCACTTTTTCATTCCACACTAATAAGGTTGGTTTTATACAAAACCCGTAGGACCTACTATAAATCTCTCACAACATTTTCTTTTTTTTATTAAAATATTATATTTAAATGTCATTTAATTATTATATCAAATAAAATATATTTTCTCTCTCTTAATTTTCTCTCTCATATTTTTTCCCCAAACCTTTTCCAAATCTTTCAAACCTTTCCCAAATCTAAATCCAATTCCAATCTCACTTGCGAACCAAACGCACCCTATTCTGTGTTACGTGGTCTTTATCAATAAGATACAAATCAAATATACAATAAGTCTTCGTTTAAAATGTTTTACGACTAATAATATATACATAGAAAATGTTCATCTCCTTTGGAAAACAAAATAGAGTAATCTATTTTGGGTAAAGGAACAAAAAGTACTAAAGTAATATCCTGATTTTTATATACTAACTGAACACTGTATCTAAATATATTAAACTTAAGAAAGGTATCACATGTTAAAATAGTCAAATTTAAAATTTAACAATATATTAGAAAACTTAAAGTTGCAACATAACATTATTAGTTAAAGATTCTTTCATAGAAAGCAATCACACTTTGGGTAAAAGTGTCTAAATTAACATAAGATTAAAGGGCTTATCCAGAGTGCTAACCTATCTCGAATTTGGGTTGACGATAGGTTAATCCTATCCTACGTTAAAATCGAACACGAAGTTAAATATTCATGATGTTACGCTAGAGCTGAGAAAAACACGTTGCGATATATATGTGAAGGCAATAAATCCTCGCAACCCAAGTTCTAAATAAGTGAAACGAGAGTAGGTCCTGAAATCACATCACCTACATTTGCTTTTTCTCTAGGCGGTATTATAATTTCTCGGTCTCTTTAGGTTATCCTCCTTTTTGCATAAGCAATCTCTAACACTATCTTATCATTTCCAAGATGATGCAGGGAGAAGGTCCTAGGTGAACAAAATCTTGCATGATTCCATCTGCATCTTGGTTTCGTAAAATGAAAATGTATTAGACAACTTGACCACAACTAAAACGTGAAAACATAAATTAGCTAGTCGTGTTAACTCATTTATAGGTGATACTCTTCATTTAATCATTTGTTAAACCGCGGCTTATAATTTGAAATTACACCAAAAATATATTTTTGAGGTACTAGTGAGATTCTAATCTACTTCCTGCATCCTGAAATAGTGTTTACAAACAAATTTTATGTAGTTTATGATAAGTGTAACAAAATGATTAGCCTTTCAAAAAAAAAAAAAAAAAAAAGTGTAACAAAATGATTTTTTTTACCAATGCATTTATTAGATAAATTGAATGCATATTATATGATATGAAAGTATTTAAGGGTAAAATATTTAAATTATAAATTAATGGTTTTACTTGTTGCAAATGAAAAGGTTTTACAGACAAACTAAAATAATGGTGTGAACACTTAAAATATGACGATAGACGGTATGATAGAGAGAGTGGTTTCTTATGTTTAATTGAAACTTCCTTAGAAAAACATCTAAATTTTGAATAATAAAGTTTGGTTTATTCACAAAATCTCACTTAGAGCATCCACTATGATAAACTTTTACAAAGGTTTATAATTATGGCACATCACAAATACACAAACCTTTTAGATTTATAAACCTATTTCCACTATAGATAAACTTGTTAAAGCTTTATAAATATATAACATAACTCAATGCATTAAATTGTAAAAAGGTCTAAGATATTGGACCTCTTCATGCCATATAAGCATGAAATTAATGTCCACTATGGTTAACAATATTATGGACCTCTTCATCTTTTTATAAACCTTTTTATAAACCACTATAGTGGATGCCCTTGTGAGTCAATCTTACATGAAAAAAATAAGCGACTTCATCCAAATAATATAAAATCCTTTGTTTCAACTTTAAATTACTAATAGTCACATAGATAATTTTTGGATAAATTATACTCTTTCCAAGTGTGTTTTTTTTCCAAACTAAAGTATTCAAAATTAGAGGGACAAAGATATCTTGAAATCTAATCCAATCCAATGCAAAAGCTTCAAAAAATTGCTTCAGTCCCACTTGATTCTTCTCTTTCTTTTCTTCTTCTCTTAACTTCAATTCTAAGTATGATTTTCTTTACTTTGTTATTTCTAAATTAATTATAAAATTAATAAAGTAAAAAGGAATTATTAATTCATTATCTTTATAATTAAATTAATTCTTGATTTGTCATTTCAAAAAAAGACATAACCTTTACATACTTCAATTTATTTATTTATATATATTTCAATATTAAAAATCCCATATATCTATCTCTCACTCTTCCTCTTTGGTTGCTTATATATTTGTAGTGATAACAACAGCAAGCACCCTTCTTCCTTAAACAAACAAACACAAACACAAACACTCTCATGGGTAGACATTCATGTTGTGTGAAACAAAAGCTTAGAAAAGGTTTATGGTCTCCTGAAGAAGATGAGAAACTTCTTAAATACATTACAAGATTTGGTGTTGGATGTTGGAGTTCTGTTCCTAAACATGCAGGTTTTTATCTCTTTCAATTTAGCGAAAACTGAGTCTTTCTTTTTCTATGTAAATTCAAAGAGAAAACCCGGTTTTTCGTTCTCTAGAGAAACTTGTTATTTGGATCATTTTCATTGCAAGTTACTAGAAATGATGTGTGTTTCTCTTACTATTGTACAAGAAATGAGTCTTTTCATAGCTAGTAAAAAAAAACAAGTTTCTCGAATCCATTTTCTGAAAAAAATAAGTAAATAAATAAACTAGTTTCCCATTGAAAAAACGCGGTTTTTTAGTGGTATGATCTTTGCTACAGAAAAATAAAAAGTTAAAAATATGTTTTTTCAGTGCAATTGCATTGACGATCGCGGTTTTTATTCGTTCTTGCTATCTTCACTCTTTATTACTAAAATAAAAAGTTAAAATGAGTCTTCTCATTGCAAATTGCAAGGAAAGACTAGTGTCTTTCTATTGTTCTTCTGTCTGTAAAATTTGTATTTTTTAACG
>LBNU01003130.1:22263-51641 GCA_014162995.1 Artemisia annua
GTTATCTAGTTGTTTTTATGCTTATTAGATGTGTTTGAATTGATTTTAAGTTAGTTTGTATTCATTTGATAGCCTGCTCTCAGTTTCTAGTTTTCAATTCATTTCACTGTCAAAATGCTATGATGTTGATTCATGAGTAAATGATGTTAAGATCTGTATTTTTATGCTTGTATGAACTCATTACATCACATTAGACCTTGGTGAATCAGTTTAATGGTGTCAATCATTGATTTGCTTTGAAAAACACCATATGGCCATCTGTAAAAGGGTGTTTGGATTTGTTGCTTAATGCATGTTCAGGATGGTGTTGTGTGTTGTTTTCTATTGAAACATGTTCCAATAGCTCAACTTAGGACTTAGAACTCATAAAAACCACAAGTCACTTAAGAGAAAGTCAAAATCTCAGTTTTATTTCATTAGTTTGTTCACTGTTAGTTTTTTAAGTATCATGATCATCAAAATAGTTCCATAAGTAGTTAAAGTAGCCTTATTCAGTTGCAGGTTAGCTTATTATAACATAATTAGTCATTTAGGATAGATTAAATCTAAAAAAAGTCAACTTATCATGTTTTCTTAAAAAGTCAAAAATGCATTAGTTCCACAGTTTCACAAAAATGGCAAGGATTTTCATGGCTTCATCTCTTAGTCATTTGGTCTGAATTTATGGTAAAAGGGAGATTAGTAGCTCAGCTTTAATGTCTTAATTTTATCTTATTTTATAGATTTTTTTACAGTGCTTATTCTGTTGTTGTTTTGGCCTGAATTGCATAAGTATGCCCTGTACCACAGTTTGCAACATTTTTCTTAGAACCACATCTTGTTCATTTGTTGGAGTTTAGACTTGAGATTTAGTGTTTTGAGTAGCTTGTTAGCTTGTCTTGATTGACCCAAGTTTGGTTTAGCTTTTATCTGCTTATTTTAAGTGCTTATTTTGTTCAAAAGATTTCCACAAAACCACTCCCTATACTGACCAATCAGTATAGGTGAGCATTTTCATAAGCTCCTTAAAAGCTTTTCATTTGGACTTAGGTTGTGAGATTTGGTTTTTTAAGAAGCTCATCCACCAGACTCTTAGGCTCAGAGCTTATTCCAAGCTTTTGAGCTTATTGAGTAGGGCTGCACTTAGCCTAAACCTTGTCCCATTTTCTAATACCCAGTGCACTCAGTGCACTTGAGCCAAAGTTCACAAGCCCTCACCTAGCTCATTAGTGGACCCCACACCCTGAAACTTAGCTTAATTTTAAGCTCTCCTAGCCAGCTTTTTAGATCTACTTTTGTTTTTGGCTTCCAATCACCCCTGTGGGCCCCACACAAGCCTGCATGTTGTCCCATATCTGTCTCAGTACAAGAAATTCCAAGTGCTTATTTTGAGCTTGTAGCTTATTCAGTGCATATTTCTTGTTGATTTAGCTTCATACCAGTTCTAGTAACTTGCTTGCACCATAATCCATCACTGTGGACCCCACTTGAACTCATTTGAGCTTATTTCAATCCTTGGTCAAACAAAAGTCAACTGTTAAGCATTTTGGTGTCCATTTGGCTTATTTTTAAGCTTGGAAAAAGTTGTCTTCACAAAAGTTTCTTATTTTTAGTAGTTAAATAGTTTTCCAAAAGAAAAACCAGAAAAATCCAATTTAAAATTAAGTGATAGTTTCTATTTAATATTAATTATCTTTTTAATTTTCCTTTTTAGCTTTTTATTAAGTAATTTGCATTTTTATATTTTTATTAATTTTCTTTTATATTAAAGTATTCTTAGTAATTTTTCCAGAATTTTATATTGTCATTTAGTATTTATTAGATTTAATATTAGTTTTATTAATATTTAAGTATTAAATAGCAAAATTAGTTTTTATTAAGCACTATCTAGTTTTTATATTTTTCCTAGCTCTTATATAATATAAATTATTTTTAGAAAATAGTTTCTTAATTATTGCTGTTCATTTTCCATTTTTATCAATTAAATTAGTTTAAATAGTTCTTAATTAGTAATTAAGTAAATAATTAATAAAATAGTGTAATAATAGTTTTTATAAATTTTTTATAATTTTTTAGGATTCCTGTAATGGTTAATTAGTTTTATAAAATATTTCCTAATTTTCTAAGTCATTTTTAGTATTATTAGTAATTTAAATTAGTTAAATTAGTTTAATTAATATAATTAGTAATTAATTAATATTTAATTCAGAAAAAGACAAAAATATTTATTTTCAATTTTTATATTTCTTTTAAGTCATTTTAGATTTTTAGAAATTAATTTTGCAATTTTATAATTTTAATTTGTAATCTTAATCATTTTTAGTTTAACTTTAATTAGTTTTAATTAACTTTTTAAATAGTTTTAGTAATTAATTAATATTTAAATATTAAAATAATCAAAAAAATAATTTTCTTTTTAATTTAATTTTCTTTTCATTTTAAGTTTGCAAAAGTTGCATTTTTACCCCCTGTAGTTTATTTTTGCATTTTCCCACTTTCCCAAGTACGCATTTAGGTTTTTAGGATTATTTGCATTTCTGCATTTGTTAATACTGTTCCAATATCATTTCAAGCAATCAGTAGTGTAAAAATCAATCAAAATCTTTATCTGGTTACTATTCCTGAATCACTCATTCCCAAAACGTTTTCAAAATACCATTTCAATCTCGCTGGGACATAACGACCCGGGGATACACTGTGCTTACACCGGATCATAAATTGATCACTTCCTCCCTCATAGCTTGACTTAGTTGACCAGGAACCCTTGGTTGACTTAGTTGACTGTTTGGGAGAAGTCATCAACCAATCAGATTTAGGAGCTTCGTCCACATCTAACCAAGAGAAAGGAGTAGTCTTCTTCTTCTTTGACTTTGTAGACTTCTTTTTCTCTTTGGTCTTTGTTGTTGATGATGGACCAGCTTGAAATTTAGGAACCTTTGATTCAGGTATTGGAGATTCGGATTCTTCCTGAGTGTCATCTGGTTGAAGCATAAAATGTTCCTCTGATTGTGTTGGACCGGAATCGGATGCTGGTGCTTGTTGCTTGGAAGGTGGAGCCTTGGAAGTCTTGTGTGGTTGTTGAGAAGACGATGGTCCTTTTGATGTCTTTGACTTCTTGCTTTTTTGATCAGAGTCAGGATCATCATCTTTCCTTGATCGTTTATGTTTGCCAGCCGCTTCCTTGCAAGATTCTTTCGAAGCAATAGTTTGAAGTGCCTCGAACATTGTTGATTCTTCAGGAGTCTTGTCTTCCTTGTTTCTGAGTTTAGCAGCTAGCAGGGCTTGTAATTGTTCGGTTGAAAGTTCGGATGGTGATGGAGGAGCCCTGTTAGTGCGGAGATAGAAAGGAGTAGATTGTAGCATTCGTTCTATGTTTTGTTTAATCCTGGTATTCAACTCTGAATGAACCGGCTCTAGAAGTTCTGACACTGATGGTTTAGCAATTGCAGCAAGATTATCGGTAAGGTATTCAGTAGTGTAGTCCTTGATCATCCCACTCATGTCGGCTTGCAGTAGCTTGTCGACAAGTGCATTTGCTTCCTGGAGATCTTTGACTTGAGTAGTCAAAGTTTTGACCTGTTTTGAGAGCATTTGGACTTGGTCATTAAGGTCTCCAGCTTGAGGTTGTGTCTCCTTCTTCTTCTTCCTAGCCATAGCAACAACTTGCTTAATCCTTTGTGATGCTGACAGTGATGATTTGCTTCCTTTCTGCTTCTTGATTGACTTGCCTTTGAATGTTTTCTTTGTTGATGGTGGTGATGAATGATGTGATGATGATGAAGATGATTCATGGTCAGGTTCTGATGGAGGAGGTGAAGGATCCCTAGGAGGTGTGCCTTTGGGAGTATGTGGATCCTTTGAAGATGATTGAGGAGGTGAGTGGATGAGTTGATCAGTGTCGAAGAATTCTTCTTCTTCATCATCGCTATGGAGTAATCTTTCTGTCTCCTCCTTTGCCTTCCTTTTTAGTTCCTCTTCCCGTTGAACTTGAGCAATAAATTCCGGTGTGATGAGCTCAGTCTGCTCTTTCTCAACATCTTCCTCTGTAGCTTCCGTCATTATTATGTTCCCTTCTTGATCACGTTGTTCGGTTTCAGTCTGTGATGAATGAGGAGCTACAGTGCTACTAGAGCCACCCTCATGTGTTGGTAGTCTGAACGGTGTTAGATGAGGTTGTGGATGATGGAGACTTAGCAGTGCAGCTTCTTTGTATTCTTTCTCTTGCTGCTTCTTTTCTGCTCTGATATCAACAACAATGCTTTTGAGTTTGCGTTTGTCTACCAGTGGTTCGAGACTGGTTCATCTACCTCTTCATCATGAGCATCACTACTCGATTCATTAATGGTTATCCCTGTACCTTTTCTCTGTTCCTGTTTGGCAGTTTCCTTGCTTAATTGTTTTGTGAGTTCAAGTCCTGGAAACTCCTCTTCTTCATCCTCTTTGTCATCCTGAGCATTTGATCTTCTCTCATAGTCTTCCTCGTCATCTGACTCAGAGCCGAATTCGGATTCAGTTTCTGTTTCAGATGATGAAGCTGACGGTTCATCTTGAGGAATGTGTTTCGGTGAGACTTTCCTTCTTGGTCTGGTGGGTGGTTTAGGTGCAGACTTAGATTGTTGGGAAGTTGTGGTACTGCTTGTACTTCCTGACTTGCCACCTCTTTTGCTTCGGGTTTGAACAGTAGCAGCTTGTTCTTCTCCTTCACCAGTGTGACTAACTTGCCCAGCTTGGAATGCTTTATCATAAATTTTGAAGTTCTGAGTCTTTCTGATTTCATCATCCAGAAAGTGATCTGGGATTCTCATTCCTTTCGTCCTTGGAATGAACCTGATGGATTTGACGAAGGAGATCCTGAAGTCTTTGTTGTAGATATCTTTCGGTTCAGTTCTGTCATGCATCCTCTTGATATAATCAGGGGTTTTCTCACAGAAGTGTTCGATAAGCATCTTTGTGAACCTAACAAACGGAATCACGATCCTGTCACGGTCAGTCTGAATGTGATGGATCATGTCGCTCATTATGGGTCTGGCGAAGTCAATTGGTTTCATGCTCATCATTCCCCAAAACACTTGCATGTGCTCCAATCGTGGATGCTCGTGACCACTCTTTCTTCCCGAAATAGATCTGACTATCAACATGTAGATAGTTC
This sequence comes from Artemisia annua, assembly GCA_014162995.1. NCBI lineage: Eukaryota > Viridiplantae > Streptophyta > Magnoliopsida > Asterales > Asteraceae > Artemisia > Artemisia annua. Next base: position 27,392 of record LBNU01003130.1, read on the forward strand.
TCCACGGTTGTGGCAGATACTTGACGTTGAATTTCGAGAGTCTGGTGAGTGATTGATTATCTGGAATATCGTATCCTAGATCGATGAAGTAATCTAGGATTTCAAGTTCGGTCAACATAGGATGAAACTCATTTGGTGTTGGTAACATGAGAACGGTTCGAAGAACATCCAGGTCTACTGTGTATTCCTGACGATCCAGCTTGACAGTGAATGATATGTCGTCCAAGTTAGCCCGAGCCGTGTACCAGAACTGATGAATGTAGAAGATTGGTACTGATGTAGACTTGGTTAGCATTGGTTTGCAGGGATGAGCCAGTAGTATGTCCTTGACAATCTTGCATGTGTCTTCTGGAATACTGAGTTTGTTGAAGTCAATGCGTGGATTGTTTTGGTCTATGATGACGTTGTAGTCTGCTGGGACAATTTCACCAAGTGTGATAAGTGGTAGAGTTTGTTCTGGGACAGATTCATTGTGTTGAGCCATTGTGTTCTGTAAGTGTCATGTCATGAAATCAAACATCCAGATTTGTTAGTCATTAGTCCGAGTCCATGTTTGATATTCAAAGACGTACAAGATATATGATGCATTTATGGTCCAATTAATTAATATGTGATTAGTGACGGTATTATCAATTAACATGTATCTAATAAGACTTAGCAATTAATCATTTAAAGCACAAACGTCTAATGGTTACATGTCCAATAATACAACACAATCACAAGTTATTAAGCCTTATTACATCACACATATTCATGAGGATTCATTCAATATACATGTTTTCGAAAAGTTACATTCATGTGAATTCTCAAAAGTGTGTTAAACATGATCTCGAAAATATGACAAACAATGTTCTCTATAACTATTACTAAGGAATATCTCGAAAACTTTGGTACATGAAAGATCTCGATAATTTCTATAAGAAAGATCTCGAAAATTTTGATGAACAAAGGTTCTCGATAATCCTTAGCAAAGGTTCTCGAAAACATGATCTCATATGTTCTTGAACAATTTTGAAGGATCTCGAAAGTTTTGAAATTTCTCGAAAATTTTATGNACAAAGATAGTTTTGGTATTTGACTCAGTTAATTGTTTTCAAGAAAAGATTTTAGATCATCTGGAGTCAAACACCGAATACCAATCCGGTGAACTAGCTCAGTAAACCTTCCCGGTGGTAATGGTTTTGTGAACAAGTCTGCCCGTTGGTATTCAGTACCTATAAAATATAACTCTATTGTACCCTTTTCAACATGCTCCTTGATGAAGTGATAATGGAGATCAATGTGCTTAGACTTTGAATGCAGAACCGTGTTGCAGGAAATTGCTATCGCACTTTTCGAGTCACAGTACATCGAAATGTTGTTGAATAAGTAACCGTAGTCCATTAGTTGTGTACGCATCCAAATGATTTGTGCACAACAGGCAGACATGGCAACATATTCAGCTTCCCTTGACGATAAGGAAGTGCAATCCTGCCTCTTTGATTGCCAAGACACGAGTTTATCTCTAAGAAACTGCAAACCACCAGAAGTACTTTTGCGTGTATCCATACACCCTGCATGATCAACATCTGAAAAAGCTATTAGTTCAAAACCGGAATCCTTCGGATACCCGATCCCCAAGTGAATGGTTCCCTTTACGTATCGAAGGATTCGCTTAGCCTCATTGAGGTGACGTTCAGTTGGACTGGACTGATAGCGACAGCACATAAATACAGCAAATACAATATCTGGTCTACTAGCGGTAAGATACATCAGTGACCCAATAATAATTCGGTATTTTGTGGGGTCAACTGGTTTCCCATTTGGATCCGCATCTAACTTAGTTGAGTTGGCCATAGGGGTATTGTAAGTATCACAACTGGTCATGCCATGTTTCTTAATTATCTCAAGAGCGTATTTAGACTGATTAAGGAAAATTCCACGGGGAGACTGATGAACTTGTAGTCCTAAGAAGAACGTAAGTTCACCCATCATTGACATTTCAAAATTTTGTTTCATTAATCTGGCAAAAACGTTTGAATACTTTTTGTTTGTTGAACCAAAAATAATGTCGTCGACATATATTTGCACAATTAAAACATCTTCCCCGTGTTTTTGGATAAACAAAGTTGGATCTAGTAAACCTTTAGTGAAAGAATTAGCAAGCAAGAAAGCAGTAAGTTTATCATACCACGCCCTGGGGCTTGTTTGAGACCATAGAGAGCCTTCTTAAGTCTGTAGACATGATTTGGGTGCTCTGGGTCAACAAATCCCTCTGGCTGACTGACGTATACCTCCTCACGTAGTTCACCGTTCAGAAATGTTGTTTTCACATCCATTTGATAAACGACCATGTTTTTGTGAGCAGCGTATGCCAAAAATATTCGAACAGCTTCAAGTCTAGCCACTGGTGCGAAAGATTCCTCAAAATCAATTCCTTCCTCCTGAGTATATCCTTTAGCTACCAAACGTGATTTGTTACGAATAACATTGCCTTCTGCGTCCAACTTGTTTTTCCAAATCCATTTTAGCCCAATGACATAAACCCCATCCGGTCGTTCAACTAATTCCCAAACTTCAAGACGTTTGAATTGGTTGTATTCCTCTTGCATTGACTCAATCCAGTTGTCGTAAGTGAGAGCTTGTTTGATGTTTTTAGGTTCTTCATGACAAACGGTTAGAGCATNATACAGCAAATACAATATCCGGTCTACTAGCGGTAAGGTACATCAGTGACCCAATGATACTTCGGTATTTTGTGGGGTCAACTGGTTTCCCATTTGGATCCGCATCTAACTTAGTTGAGTTGGCCATAGGGGTATTGTAAGTATCACAACTGGTCATGCCATGTTTCTTAATTATCTCAAGAGCGTATTTGGACTGATTAAGGAAAATTCCACGAGGAGACTGATGAACTTGTAGTCCTAAGAAGAACGTAAGTTCACCCATCATTGACATTTCAAAATTTTGTTTCATTAATCTGGCAAAAGTGTTTGAGTACTTCTTAAGTCTGTAGACATGATTCGGGTGCTCCGGGTCAACAAATCCCTCTAGCTGACTGACGTATACCTCCTCACGTAGTTCACCGTTCAGAAATGCTGTTTTCACATCCATTTGATAAACCACCATGTTTTTGTGAGCAGCGTATGCTAAAAATATTCGAACAGCTTCGAGTCTAGCCACTGGTGCGAAAGATTCCTCAAAGTCAATACCTTCCTCCTAAGTATATCCTTTAGCTACCAAGCGTGATTTGTTACGAATAACATTGCCTTCTGCGTCCAACTTGTTTTTCCAAATCCATTTTAGCCCAATGACATAAACCCCATCCGGTCGTTCAACTAATTCCCAAACTTCAAGACGTTTGAATTGGTTGTATTCCTCTTGCATTGACTCAATCCAGTTGTCGTAAGTGAGAGCTTGTTTGATGTTTTTAGGTTCTTCATGACAAACGGTTAGAGCATAAATGCAATGTTCGGCATCGGAGTGAAGTTTCTGTCTAGTCATAACTGGAGTTGTTGGATGACCAATAATGTTGACAATTGGATGATCACGAGTCCAATGATGTGTTGAAGGGTGAGGGTTATGAAACTGCTGCATATTAGTTGGTTCCAAGTTGCGTGTTGATGACTCAGCAATATCTGAAAGGTTCGGAGTCGGAGCAAACTGATTGAAGAACGCATTTGGATCATAATTTGCAGGTTTGGGTACTTGTGGTTGGTTCAGATCTTCAGTTGGGTTGTCGGTGTTGGAAGCGGTTTGTTCTTCTATTGTTGGTGATTCAGTTGGGGGTGCATCGGGTGTTACTATTGTAGTTGTAGTAACCGTTGTATCAGGTACTTGAATATTATCAGGTTGAGCAGCGGAACTAGTGGATACATCTGGTGCACGTGTCTCAAATGAATCATCGAACAAAGGAGAAAACAATGTTTCCAATTCTCGACGAGTTAGTGACAACGGTTCAGCTGAAGAATCTGGAAAGTTTAGACGGTTGGTTGCGGGTCCTAAGCTGTTTTTATAACGACCTAAAATCTGAGTAGCCTTTGAACGTTTAAAATGAATATGTTATAAGATCTTTGAACATTTGATACGTTTATAACCTAAAGTGGGACTATACGTTGTGATTAAAAGCTACTAAGACCAAAAACCTATAATCTAAGTACAAGTAAATTCGACACAACGTTACTTTAACCTATGTTATGAATATAATATCTTGGTACACAGTACTTGGGTCCGATTTCCTTTTGTGTCACACATTAATATATCAATAAAAATCTAGTATACTTTTGTTTTGGGATTTAATATCACATGATTGGTATGACCAAGTAGGGTCCTGATTTATTTAAAATCCTTGTACACATCATTTAAAGATATGATAATAGTTTGGAAGTGGAAGAAGAATTAGTCTCACACTAACTGCCCACAATCCTCGGCAACTTCTCCCCATTTTATTCTCATTCGTTGCTCATTTGCACCCAACCGTATACATATTTCCACCTCACACGAAACCCTAAAAACTAAACTATACAAGTCGGCTGCTCTCATTTCCTCCCAAAAATTCATACGACAAGAGAAAACCACAGATACAAAGAAAACCAATCAATCGATCCTAAGTTCAAAAAGAAAAGCCCGGCTAAGAGTGGTTCGTGGTGATCGCGTTGTTGTGTTCAAATGTTCGAAGCATATTGTGGTCTCGTTGAGCCAGAGGTACGCATGGCTTTTGTGTACGTCGAGATAGGGCTGTCGTCTTGGATTCGAGAAGGGGGTGATTGCTAGTGTGCTTTGGTCATGGTACATATTGGTTCGAGGTGGTGCCGTGTCGCTGCAAATTCGATATTCGTTTCGGGTTTGATTTCTTGGTTCGTTTTCATCCGATCACACTAGGGGGTAACGTAACCATCGTCCTATATTCTTTCGTTTATTCGCATGATAATACGTATAACATGTTTCATGAAAACTACATGAATCAGTTAACACTTATACATGAATCATAATCTGAAATTATAACATGTTATTCTAAACTTTCGAATCTTATTATCATGATAACATTTGGTTAGTTAAATGACTAGAATAACATATACATACACACGATGCATGAAAACATAAGAATATGTAACTTATAAGTGTCGATGTGTTTCAGTTTCGCTTATTAAATCAGTCGCCATGCACTCTTATGTCTGATTATTAAACGTTAGTTTTGATCTCATTTATACATACTAAAATCTGGAAACCTGCGTATGAAATGAACTACGAGTAGAAAACATGTCATTTGTATAACTAACGGAACTAATGTATGCATGCATGTTGATCGAATCTATCTCACATGAAATAATGATGAAACTAAATACTACATAGGTCCATGCATCTATCTTGTTCCAGTTTTGAATTCATAGTCATGCATATTTAAATAATCTTTCTGATATCTAAAACATGATCTAAATCTATTGAAACTTATCTGATTCGAGCTAAAATAATAAAAGAAAAAGCATGCATGTGTGTGACGTGAGGAGTATAAACAGAATTATTAAATATGTCGTGTGTATATGTGTGAACATGAAACGGTGTCGAGTTTATAACGAGTCATGGTTTTATTAGAATTTTGGGTCATCGCGGTATAAATTGAGGTCGTGTATACATGTAAATTTATTATGAACTACGGGGTCTAAAATTTTCTTTTAATATAAAATTATAGTATAAACTTTAAAATAATTTATCTGACATTTTTAATATTAAATTTTGATAATTTATATTTGTGACACTAAACTTTACTAAATTGACAAGATTAACCCTAAACTATTATATTGGTCATTTTAACCCTTAAATATTATTAATTGTCAATTATAGCATTAAAGTATTAAATTACTGTTTCGGGAAAGTTACTAAATATGGGAATTTACTATTTTTGGAAAGCTACTATTTTTTTTGAAAGCTGCTATAAATGGAAAGTTACTAAAAGTGGAAAGCCGACTAAAATGAGTAATCTGATATAAAATAGTATTAATAATAAGACGATCATTAATTCGTGTAGATTCGCTGAAGAAGGAGTAATTTCTGATCCTTGTGTTTTCTTATATGCTTTCATTTGCGGTTTAAGGTACAGATATTCTATCCCTTCTCAGTAGGGACTTCTCATGACTCTCTTTGATCCTTGACTTTGCTTTGATTCCTTTTGATATGAGCCATTGCTATGATCCCTTTTGCTTTGATTCATGTGATATGATTCGTTGACATGATTCCTTTGATATGATTCTATAATTTGATATCCGTCTGCTATTCGTTTGCTTTTTCTATGATATGATTCAGTTCAGTTTGATATGTTCTGTTGGATATGATATGATGTTGGATATGATATGATTTGTTCTGTTCTTATGCCCGAGTTTTTATTCTACTCATGGAGGTACCATGGGCGTGTCATCGAGGCACCGATGGCATGACACTTTCTGTGGAGGTGTGATTGATCCACGGCGTCCCCATTTGTCGGATATATTATGTGTACACTTGGATATTATGATATGTATGATTTGCTTTGTAGGGGGGGCGTATGGATGCATCCTAGGCTTGTCGGATTATGTTGGATTATTGTAGGGTGGGGTTGAGTGTGTGCTTTACACTTTCCCACGTGGGAGCTAGCTACTCCATTTTGGTACTTAGAGGTCTCCCCTCTTTGTGCACTTTGATTTGTAGGATTATATGATTATGTGTAGGAGATCTATTCGAGTGTCTCGGGTAGGTCGGCTCGTGGCTTCTTTATGTTCGTATGTCTATTCGAGTGTCTCGGGTAGACAAGCCTTTGTTATTACGTGCTCATTATTCTCTTATGATTATGCTTACGTTGATATCTTTATGATCCTTCATTTGTTTGACTTATGATATTGTTCGGCTGTTCGTTGATCTCTTATGCATTTGACAGATGATATTCCTTTCAGCAGAAGCTTATGATGTCCTATTTCTCATACTTATATACGTTTTGTTTATCCGTTTGCTTTGTTATATATCTGTTCACTGGGCTTTTTAAGCTCAGCCGCATTTCTTTTCCTGCGGCAGGTTTTAGGTTGGAAGCTGGGTTGAGTGAAGAGTGCGTAGGAGCTCTTAGTGGACTACCCTGACGATAGATACCCTTTGCATCTGGATTAGTTGGATTTGGCTTCATTTAGACTTAGTTTTATTTTGTATTTTTGTTTTGGTTTTCCCTTTGTATAGAATTAGTATTTCCTTATTCCCTTCGTATTCCCTTTGTAACTTTTATGTTTATAAGTCTTCCGCTTGCGTTGTATGCTTTGTATGCTTTGATATGTCACCATAATGTGGCACTTCTACCCGTGTCGGGTTGAGGTGTTACAGTTTTGCTCAGAAGCCATTTCTGTGAGCTCATCGAAATTAGCATGAATAGTCTCCTGAATCTCTCTAGTACGACGGTTGTAGATTCGAAAACCTTTTGAGTTTTCACAATATCCAATGAAGATACCAACGTCAGCCTTTGCTTCAAGTTTTCCAAGATCATCATGATCATTATTTGGATAGCATAGAGAACCAAATACATGAAAGTGTTGTATGTTAGGCTTTCGTTTGTGAACAATTTCATATGGTGTGACTTTATGACGTTTATTGATCATACAACGATTTTGGGTGTAACATGCAGTTGAGACGGCTTCAGCCCAAAGAAAATCTGGTAATTGAGCATTAATAAGCATCGTTCGTGCGGCTTCCACTAACGTTCTGTTGCGTCTTTCGACCACTCCATTCTGTTCGGGAGTCCGTGCAATCGAGGTTTGATGTTCAATTCCCACTTTCTCAAAATAGTCCCGAAGAGTTTGATTCTTGAATTCAGTTCCATTATCCGTTCTTACATTGCTGACAGTGTTGCGAAGTTGAACCTGAATTTTCGTGCGAAAGGTGATAATCATTGATGGAGCTTGATCCTTGCTTCGAAGAAAGTAGACCCAAGTCCATTTGGAGAAGTCATCGACAATCACAAGAATATACCGTTTCCCATTAAGCGTTTGTACTCGCATTGGGCCACATAAATCCATATGAAGAAGTTGAAGAACATGATCGGTACTTGGTTCTGGTTTTGAACGTAGATGTGCACGTTTGCTCTTTCCTTGTTCACAAGCGGGACATAAGTGATCTTTTGCATATCTGAACCTAGGAAGACCGTCAACTAGTTTATGGCGAGCAAGATCAGTCATATTTTTGAAGTTGAGATGAGACATGCGTTGGTGCCATAACCAGATTTTGTTGATTCAGCCTTTGAAAGTAGACAAATGGGAGAGGAAGCGGTCATGTCAGACATTGAGATTGTATAAAGACTGTTTCCACGTGTGCTGGACATAAGATCATTTCCTTGTAAATCACGAACAAAGCATGTTTTCTCCCGAAATGCAACTTCCAGATCACCATCACAAAATTGACCGACTGAAAATAGATTGTGACCGAGGCCTTCAACATAATAAACACGACTGATTTCGATATTCCCACTGACATAGTCCCCATACCCCATAATTGCAGCGAAATGATCATTCCCGAATCTGACAGTACCAATGAACTTTGAGACAAAGTTTCTTAACAGTTTTAGATTGCCTGTCATGTGTCGGGAGCATCCGCTATCAACAATCCAAAGAACAATTTGCACCACCTGCATCACATAAAAGAGTCGACGATGGTACAATGGTAAGGGTGGAACCCAAAGAAGTTGTGGGTTCCGTTGGGTTAGAAGCACACATATTAACAATTTTAGGAATCCATTTTAAGTTATGTGTCCTTTGTAACCAACGTTGCCAATTCCAAGATTTTGCCTTCTTTTTATCAAATTCGCTAAGAGATGGCATGTTCCTAGAGGTATTTTTCGCAACTACTGGGTTAACTATATCATTCTTAGAAACTACACAAGGCATAAGTCCTAGCACAAATTTTGAAGCATTAGTGGGCCTAGATTTTCTGCCTGATGTACGTTTCTTAAAACGAGATAAAAGAGAATGTGCAACACATTTAGAATGATCACCAGATAACATACTATTACGACAAAACACACATGAAGCATTAACATTCAAAGCATTTAAAGGTTCATCATTCGTTACACAAAGTTAGGATTACAATTTGCCAAATCAGAATCTAAATCTAGTGCAAGATGAGTAATATTCAAAGTCCTAGGGTGTTCTTCTACTTCAGAGGCTGCTAGTGTCTCTCTTCTACGTTGCAAAATCCTATTCTTCCTTTTCATTCGTTTACGCTTGGATCTGCTAACGCTATGAGTGGCAACTATTCCTGTAGAAGTGGAAGGATCTGAATTAGACTTCTTAATGTGTTGTGCTACATTGGTTATGTCTAATGAGTACATTCCTCGTGCAACTACTTTAGTGTTGACAGATTTTCCTTTTCAAGATCACGTATTTTCTCTTTCAACTCAATGATAATGTGCTGTTTATCTTGGATTTCACTGTTGAGCTTTCTGTTTGAATAGAGATAATTATCTCGACTTTTTTGCCAATAGTCTGAAACTTCTTGCAATTCTGCGATTTCCTTTTCATATTTTGAAATGTGACTTTTTAATTCCTCATTATCATTTTGAAAGGATGTGGAAGTTTTAAGACTTTGCAATTCCAGTTCGAAATCAAGACTTTGGTTTTGACACCATTCAAGCTTTTTGTTTAGTTGAAAAATCTCATTAGAAAGTTTGTTTTGCACATCATCATTGTGCTGTCGGAGATGCATGTTTTCATCTTTTAATGTCTCAATTTGTTTAGATAACAACTCAATATCATCACAGTGATCATCAACAAGCATAGAAGTACCAGATTCATAAAGAGAATTCATAACCACAGATATTACATCAGCACTGAGAACATGTTCCAAGAGTCGATCAGCTTCTTTTTGTAAAAATAGATTTCAACGTTTTTGCTTTAAAATCGCTTGTTCAGATTCTTGAAAAACATTTATGAGCATATGAATGCAAACATTGAAGACTTGGAGAAAATTGTGTTTGTAACATTTCCCTTCTTTCTTTCGCAACAGGGGAAAGAAAGTTGGCAACAGTGATTTCAGAATTTTTTTCGACAGCATGTTCCATTGATTGAATTTCATTTGTGAATGATTTGAAGTATTGAAATAAAGTAGAATCAGTTAACATGCTTAGCTTCTTTTGTAATTCATTGTTATGTGGAAGTATAGTATCTAACTTTGCATTCAGTGCTTGACACTGGATATTTTGATTTTGGCTAGTCATAAGTAACATTCTCCATTCAGCGTCTGACTCAGACAAAGGTTCATGTTGTTCAAGTTGATCATTGTTATCATGTGCAATTGACGTAATTGTTTCATCAAATGTAACAACTGGGTTTATTGGATCATCATCGAATAAGACCACTGTGGACATTTGATCAGGTACGTGAGTAGATAACATAGAATCAGATTGAACAACTTGTTCTTCGTCTGAGACAGAAGTAGAAGGAGAACCAATGTCATGTATCAGGCATGGATAAGAATCATCTACCTGATACTGAGCATCAGTGTCATAGATTGGACCGGAATCACTTACCTGGAGTTTATGTATGTCAGCCATCAGCATCATATCATCAGTTCCATCTGAGTAATCCATGACAGGAGCACAAGAGGCATTGTTTGTCACTGTGTGATCAATCTCAGGAGTGGAGTTGCTTGCTTCGTTGTGAAGTGCCGAGAGATATGCTTGCAGATAATATGCACTTCCATGAGATCTTCCAGATGTCATTTCCACATTAGTAGTATCATCTTCAAGCTTGAACAAATTTGTCAGACGCGATTCCAGATAGCTATGAAGTGTGATAGGTGGAGCAAGGAGAATGCTTTTCAGGAACTTTCTTTGCAGACATGACTGTAGTAGTTGATTCATTCGTAGTTCATGGTGTGACTGATGCATGACTTCAAGATGTTTCCACATTGCATGAGCACTGGCATCAAAGTCCAATGTATAGTAGATGGAGTTTGGTAGACCTAGAGTGATGTACCAACTTGCTTGGTAATCAGCAACATGTTGATCTAGGTCAGAGCCAGCCAAAGTATCTTTGGTTTGTAGTTCAATGAAGCCTGTTGAGTCAGCAATGAATTTAATTTGATATGGTCCTTGAAGAATTGATTTCAGTATGAGATCAGCTTGTGGACGATCAGCAACCCAGTTTAAGAATCGTCGTTTCCATGTAGTGTAGTTTCCAGGTAACAACATAGGCGGATTTGTTTCATTACCATAGAGTAAGACATGACGAGGGCCGGTGTTGTGACGTGGAGTATAAGGAGAGTTTGAGTACGGTAATTGAGACATGATAATGACTTGTGTGTAAATGGATCTTGTAGAAGATATAAGTGTTATGCCAATTCTCGAAAACTTTCCCAATTGTGTTCTCGAAACTTTGTAGGTTGAATATCTCGAAAGTCTGTCTAAGTCCAAAGATATCGAGAAATTTTGAAGAAAAATTTCGAAATCTCCAAGATTATGGAAATAAGAAAAGTTCTCGAAAAATTAGAAAAGATTTTGAAAAGTTCGAAAGTTCTCAAAAATAGACTAAGATTTTGAAAAAAAAAATTGAANGATATAAGTGTTATGCCAATTCTCGAAAACTTTCCCAATTGTGTTCTCGAAACTTTGTAGGTTGAATATCTCGAAAGTCTGTCTAAGTCCAAAGATATCGAGAAATTTTGAAGAAAAATTTCGAAATCTCCAAGATTATGGAAATAAGAAAAGTTCTCGAAAAATTAGAAAAGATTTTGAAAAGTTCGAAAGTTCTCAAAAATAGACTAAGATTTTGAAAAAAAAAATTGAAAAATTCTCGAAAGTTTTCAGATTTTCGAGAAGATGTACCAAAATTATCGAGATTATACATGCTCGATAATATCCAACGAGTCGAAGTGTTTTCTTTCTTATACAAGAGAGAAAAGTACTGAGTAAGCAACGGAAACACCTTTGTAGCAAAATTCTAAGATCTCGAAAGTTTGGGGCAAATTTTTCTCGAAAAATAGTACAAGTTGGCAGATTTTGGTTTTGTTAAAAAGCAAGCCAAGATCACGTTTTTAATCCAAGATTCTTGTACAACTAACCTCAAAATGATGAAATCTTAAAGAAAGTTGCAAACTTGAACCACTTTTCAACAATTTAAAAATTCTCGAAAAATAGTACAAATTTACGAATCTTAAAAATTTTGAAAAATTTTGAGACTTTGTTGGTTGTTTGAGTTTGTAACACAAGTTTGAAGACAAAGATGTGATAGAAACACGAAACAAAAAAGAAAGTAGCAAGATTTAACAAAAAATAACGAGTAAAAACACGAAATTTGGTTCGTTGGAAACAAAAACAAAATGTTACACCTTCTTCTAGCGATTTATACCACTTGTTAGGTCACCATATTGTAAACACAAGTATAGATCTAATAAGAAATAAGATGAGAAATAGAGTTTGGTTGATTAGATCAAATGAGAAGAATAAAAGTGCAAGAGTTTCTTTAGATATTGAAATAACCAACAAGCGATAATGTTTACATAGAATCCTATTTATAGGTGAGGAGTAGGGCAACACTCCTATCCTCCCTATCTTCTCTAAATGTGGGCTTTACGGCCCATTGGACGTTTTCTTGGACTCCCTATTGGTCCAGGTCATTTCGGGGCAAGCGGATCTTTCTGACTTCTTAATTTATTATATATACTATAAACATTACATGAATAACTTAAATAAGCTAGCAACCTATTACATGTTCTGAAATAACCGAGACTTGACAAATGTTGATAAACTTAGATCCTAACAAGATCTGAAAGACCAAGTTCAAAAGCTTGCAAAACAGGTCACATCATTGACTACCCATGTCAAGGATCTCCAAGAATCAACTACACTGGTTGAAAATCTGCTGCAAGCTGACATGAGTGGTATGATCAAGTCATACACTGAAGAATACCTCACCGACAATATTGCTGGAATTGCTCAACCAGCAGTGTCCGAACTTCTTGAGCCGGTTCGAACAGAGTTGAGCATTAGGATCAAGCATAGCATTGAACAAATGCTTCAGTCAACACCCTTTTATCTCCGCACCAACAGGGCTCCACCAGCACCAACTGACCTTACAACCGAACAACTACAAGCCCTGTTAGCAGCAAAACTCAGAGACAAAAAGGATAAGACTCCTGAAGAATCAACGATGTTTGAGGCACTCCAAACCATTGCCTCACCTGAAGAATCAACGATGCTTGAGGCACTCCAAACCATTGCCTCAAAAGTATCATGCAAGGAAGTTGCTGGCAAACACAAAAGACCAAGGAAGGATGATGATCCTGATGCCGATCCCAAAAGCAAGAAATCAAAGACATCAAAAGGACCATCATCTTCTCAAAAGCCACAGCAAACTTCCAAGGCTCCACCAACCAAGCAACATGCACCTGCTTCAGGCTCCGGTCCAACTCAATCAGAAGAACCATTCATGCTTCAACCAGCTGACACTCAGGAAGAACCCGAATCACCAACTCCTGAATTTCAAGCTGGTCCATTATCAACATCAAAGACCAAAGAGAAAAGGAAGTCTACAAAGTCAAAGAAGAAAAAGAAGAAGTCTACTCCATTCTCATGGTTAGATGTGGAAGAACCACCACTTGAAGCCGAGGAACCACTGCCTGGAAATACTTTGAAGATTACTCAAAGTATCATGACGAGACTTCATGTAGAAAGGTTGTCCAAGGCTGAACTGAAAAGGATCAATCGTGAAGCACTTGAATTTCTGAAGAAAAGATCAGGGAACAAAGTTGAACTCGAATAACACATGGAGAACATTGCCTGCGCCTTATCTGGCACGTTCGACTCGCTCAAAAGGAAGACAAGACTCCTTACTTCACAGACTGGACAAAGCCATTGCCTCTTCAAGGCTTTCAAGAAAAACCTAAGATCCCATACCGCTACTTCTTCAACAACGATCTTCGATATCTTCAACATGCTCATGAGACATCCAAGGAACGATACGCATCTTCACTAACGATTTCCGTTCCAGCTGCCAGATACGACTTACCAGACATTGAAGAGACTACACCAATATTCAGCAAATCAGTTGTCACTTACAACAAGGAAGCTCTTCTCGGTATTCAACACTGGCCTGAGAAACGAAAACTCGGCTACACCCACAGATTACACCTTACATCAAGTGAGAATGTGAAGCATCCGCTTTGTATCGTTGCTATCATGGAACTCGTGGAAGATAAAAGATTCAACTACACTTTCATGAGCGAAATCATCGTCAAGAGACTGGATGAGAAGCAATAAAAGTTTTGTGAAGCAGACTTCCCAGATCTGAACCTGAATGACATCGAAGTTATGTATTTGGAAAAGGTTCAAGGAAAAATGCTCAACTTCCCAAAGGAAACACAATGCAACTTCATCGCGTCTCTACTTCTCTACATCAGACGGGTAATAGTTCAAGAAAGAGTGGAAGATCTTCAGCTAGGCGATGAAAGTTATCAGAAAAACATCAACCTCACCAAACCACAACTCATATTTCCTGGAATTCAAGGACTATCACAGTATACTCTCGTGCAACAACCATCATTTGGAATCACCTACCTCAACAAGAAGAATCAACTTCGTCTTATGAGGTTCGATGACATCCAGAAGTTCTGTGATGAGACACTTCGAATAGTTCGTGAAGGGTTGGCTGAAAGATTGGTTGATGAGAAGAAGAGGTTACAAGAGGGTCAAGAGACTAGATGGAAAGCTAATGGACAAAGAATGATTCGCATCATTGTTCACACCATTGAAGAAAGGCTGTACCGTCGTGAGCAGATCAGGAGATTGGAAAGCTATATCGGTGTTCGACCTTCATTTCCGGTCTTGACATTCAGACGACCTGATCCTCAGTTCACAGACTTTGATGCTTAGCCTACTGNGGACAAAGAATGATTCGCATCATTGTTCACACCATTGAAGAAAGGCTGTACCGTCGTGAGCAGATCAGGAGATTGGAAAGCTATATCGGTGTTCGACCTTCATTTCCGGTCTTGACATTCAGACGACCTGATCCTCAGTTCACAGACTTTGATGCTTAGCCTACTGATGAACCTCAGCTCCCATTTTTCTGGAACCAACATTTCAATATTTTCATTATATTGATTGATTTGTAAATTACTACGGCTTGTGCACTCATAACAGTGTACAACCCGCACTTTGTACTTAAAGGACCTTGTGGTACGCATCAGTGCTACAATCTTCATATAAGGAGCGAAAGCTTCTTACTTTTGAGTAGAATTAACAAACTTTTCATGATTTTTACAATTCTGCTCAAAAGACAAGTATTACACCTCAATAAGTAATCACTTGTTGAGGGGGAGTACTTGATCAAAAACATCGTTCTAAATCTTAAAGTCTTGATTGACTTCTCCCCATAAGACTCAAAAAGACATATTTTAATCAAAAAGTTTACAAAAACAACATTTGATATGTTATTTTTGAGCGGGAGAAGATGAAAAATGATTAAAATATGATGTCAAAAGTTTTATCTTGTGCGAGCTCGACTCAGAATTGACCCACGAATTGACGAAACAACAAATGTTAGTATTCGAAAGGAGTTATCCGAGTAGAAAGTACCGTTTCGAGAAACTCTTTTTAGACGTTTACTTTGATGGGTCTAACTTCCTTTTAGGAGTGTTAACAACTTCAAGTTAGTTATTAGGGCTAGTTATCACCTAAAAACTGATAATGTATCCCTTTAACTAAGCAACATAAATGTGTCCCTCGAGTACATGTCTATTAAGAGTGGATCAATTCAAAAAGTGCCAACTCTTCCCGCATATGCAAATTTCTAAAAATATTCATGAGCATATGTGAAGGGGGAGTCTTTCAAACGAAATCTGAAACCTCAAAGGGTTAACAAATGGTTTTATACTCATAAACACTTTGAGAGATTTTCAAAGCTTTGGTTCAAAGGCATCAATAGGATAGTCATGGAGTTACAAGGTGACTAAGGATAGGAATAACCGTCCTATGATCCGCCAGAACCAGAGGGATCTACCCAAGGACATCACCCATAGTTAGAAATTACAAGTCCTTAGGTATGATATGAAAAAAAAGGAGAAAGGAATGAAAGGAGAAAGAAGGGGTTGAAGAATTAAAAAGAAAATGAAAGAAAGGGTGAAAAGAAATAGCCCTCCATATATTCAACCTTAGGGCGGACACCGGGTTCAATTCATATGCTACTGGTAGTTGCTAAGGCGACACTAGTATTGAAGATAAAAGACGTCATGGACCCAGTAACGCAATGCACTAAACCTTCTTAGCCACTCAGGCATCTCTCAAAAGATGTTTGTTTCATTCTCACAGGGAACGAGTGTAATCTATCGACCGTCTATTAGAGATGGTTGATATTGAAACAGGAAGCCCTCTGCTCCATGCCTTCGCATAGGAAACCAAGTGTGCACTTATCGAGTCTAGAGCCACGAGATAACATAAAAGATCTCTTAGGAACACATAATACTTCTACACTAAGTGTCTTACATCATTGGACACTAAGTGTAAATTATCGAGTCCTACGCAGATCTTAGCTATCTGCCTTGAACGTTTATGACGGAATTACTTATGTACTTCTCGAATGATTGAACGGAAATCCTGCCAGGGTCAACATCAAACAGCCCTGACAGCAGGTCACTTGGGTGATTCCTTGTGGATTATGCTTAGTGTTTATGCATATCATGGAACTCGCGGAAGATAGAAGATTCAACTACACTTTCATGAGCGAAATCGTCGTCAAGAGACTGGCTGAGAAGCAATACAAGTTTTGTGAAGCTGACTTCCCAGATCTGAACCTGAATGACATCGAAGATATGTATTTGGAAAAGGTTCAAGGAAAAATGCTCAACTTCCCAAAGGAAACACAATGCAACTTCATCGCGTCTCTACTTCTCTACATCAGACGGGTAATAGTTCAAGAAAGAGTGGAAGATCTTCAGCTGGGCGATGAAAGTTATCAGAAAAACATCAACCTCACCAAACCACATCTCATATTTCCTGGAATTCAAGGACTATCACAGTATACTCTCGTGCAACAACCATCATTTGGAATCACCTACCTCAACAAGAAGAATCAACTTCGTCTTATGAGGTTCGATGACATCCAGAAGTTCTGTGATGAGACACTTCGAATAGTTCGTGAAGGGTTGGCTGAAAGATTGGTTGATGAGAAGAAGAGGTTACAAGAGGGTCAAGAGACTAGATGGAAAGCTAATGGACACAGAATGATTCGCAACTTTGTTCACACCATTGAAGAAAGGTTGTACCGTCGTGAGCAGATCAGGAGATTGGAAAGCTATATCGGCGTTCGACCTTCATTTCCGGTCTTGACATTCAGACGACCTGATCCTCAGTTCACAGACTTTGATGCTTAGCCTACTGATGAACCTCAGCTCCCATTTTTCTGGAACCAACATTTCAATTTTTTCATTATATTGATTGATTTTTAAATTACTACGGCTTGTGCACTCATAACAGTGTACAACCCGCACTTTGTACTTAAAGGACCTTGTGGTACGCATCAGTGCTACAATCACTTGTTGAGGGGGAGTACTTGATCAAAAACATCGTTCTAAATCTTAAAGTCTTGATTGACTTCTCCCCATAAGACTCAAAAAGGCATATTTTAATCAAAAAGTTTACAAAAACAACATTTGATATGTTATTTTTGAGCGGGAGAAGATGAAAAATGATTAAAATATGATGTCAAAAGTTTTATCTTGTGCGAGCTCGACTCAGAATTGACCCACGAATTGACGAAACAACAAATGTTAGTATTCGAAAGGAGTTATCCGAGTAGAAAGTACCGTTTCGTGAAACTCTTTTTAGACGTTTACTTTGATGGGTCTAACTTCCTTTTAGGAATGTTAACAACTTCAAGTTAGTTATTAGGGTTAGTTATCACCTAAACTGATAATGTATCCCTTTAACTAAGCAACATAAATGTGTCCCTCGAGTACATGTCTATTAAGAGTGGATCAATTCAAAAAGTGCCAACTCTTCCCGCATATGCAAATTTCTGAAAATATTCATGAGCATATGTGAAGGGGGAGTCTTTCAAAAGAAATCTGAAACCTCAAACGGTTAACAAATGGTTTTATACTCATAAACACTTTGAGAGATTTTCAAAGCTTTGGTTCAAAGGCATCAATAGGATACTCATGGAGTTACAAGGTGACTAAGGATAGGAATAACCATCCTATGATCCACCAGAACCAGAGGGATCTACCCAAGGACATCACCCATAGTTAGAAATTACAAGTCCTTAGGTATGATATGAAAAAAAAGGAGAAAGGAATGAAAGGAGAAAGAAGGGGTTGAAGAATTAAAAAGAAAATGAAAGAAAGGGTGAAAAGAAATAGCCCTCCATATATTCAACCTTAGGGCGGACACCGGGTTCAATTTATATGCTACTGGTAGTTGCTAAGGCGACACCAGTATTGAAGATAAAAGACGTCATGGACCCAGTAACGCAATGCACTAAACCTTCTTAGCTACTTAGGCATCTCTCAAAAGATGTTTGTTTCATTCTCACGGGGAACGAGTGTAATCTATCGACCGTCTATTAGAGATGGTTGATATTGAAACAGGAAGCCCTCTGCTCCATGCATTCACATAGAAAACCAAGTGTGCACTTATCGAGTCTAGAGCCACGAGATAACATAAAAGATCTCTTAGGAACACATAATACTTCTACACTAAGTGTCTTACATCATTGGACACTAAGTGTAAATTATCAAGTCCTACGCAGATCTTAGCTATCTGCCTTGAACGTTTATGACGGAATTACTTATGTACTTCTCGAATGATTGAACGGAAATCCTGCCAGGGTCAACATCAAACAGCCCTGACAGCAGATAACTTCGGTGATTCCTTGTGGATTATGCTTAGTGTTTATGCTGGTTCCAAACGGTCTACAATCGTGGGGTGATCTTTAGCGACTCACCTAATCGTGGGTGTACTTATGTATGTCTGTGTAAGCCATCTAGGAGGTATCCGATTAGGAACGGCCTTGGTAAGGATTAGAAGGAGTCTTCACACTATGCTGTCGACGAATTCTAACTCCGAATCTGTAAGTACTGGATGTATTATTGCTAACTGTTACAATGCAGGTACTACCACCATCTTGAACACCAACTTCCACATGCTCATACTGTCATCTCAACAATTAAGAAAGCTCTCATGAAAGATCGATGCATTATTAAAGTCAAAGATAGAAAAGACAATGATCTAAAGCTAAGCAACGTCTATAGAAGGATTCTAAAACAAGACAGAGAATCTTCATCCATGAAAAAAGAGTCACGCACGTATGATAGTTCCAATGTCAAAGATGTATGAGCATGGTGGAAAGGAGCAGATCAACTGGATTTTAAGAGAGTGACGAATGGCAGATTACTACATCAGTTGATCATTACCACATCATCAAAGAAAAGAACAAAGAACGATGAATCACCTCAACTAACAATTTTTTGAAGACGTCTAAAGTTGTGAAAGTCAACAATTAAAGATAAAGATAAAGACGTCTAGCAACCTCGATGACCGTGACGAATCTCACTCCCTCATAACCGATCCTTAGGGGAAGATTGTTAGGATCTAAGTTTATTACCGTTTATCAAGTCTCGATTATTTAAGAACATGTAATAGGTTGCTACTATATTTAATCTAAATATGTAACGCATGAAGTCCATTAAATGTCCAATGGGCCTCAAAGCCCACAAATTAGAAAACATAGGGAGGAAGGGAGTGTTGCCCTATTCCTCACATATAAATAGGACCTCATGTAAAACATTTTATTTTGTTGGTTATTTCATTATCTTAAGGAAACTCTTGAACTTTTATCTTTCTTATTGATTTAATCAACCAGTCTCTATTCTCATCTCATTTCTTGCAAAACCAATACTTGTGTTTACATTAAGGTGACCTAACAGACATAAAATGTTGGTCGATGCAGCCTGTATCAGAAAGCTGCTTGTTTTGTCCTAGAGTCATTACCCAACCCGCCAGTTTTCCCCATGACCATGATTATAGAAAACCAAACATATAATGATCAGGAGGGGGAGAGAGAGAGAGAGAGAGAGAGAGAGAGAGAGAGAGAGAGAGAGAGAGAGAGAGAGAGAGAGAAAGAGGTGGACCTTGGGAATGGGTTGAGATGGTGAATCCTATGATCTATTAAACATTGTTAATGAACCACCTTCTTTGCATGAAGGTATATATTGTGCTTTAGGTAGAGTGTATAGGTGGTTCAAATAGATTCAGACAAGCATTCCCAAACACCCTCTTGTTTTGCTGCTGTCACAAAAGTGAACCGGTAATTGTTGTCACTTGTTTTGCTATTCTCATAAGACTGAACTAGTTTTGCTACTATGATACGGATGCACTAAAGTACCTCAAACGGATGCACTAAAGTATACCATTTGACCCATTCGAGACAAGACAACCCAAATTGTTGTCACTTGTTTTGCTATTGTCATAAGACTGAACTAGTTTTGCTACTATGATACGGATGCACTAAAGTACCTCAAACGGATGCACTAAGGTATACCATTTGACCCATTCGAGATAAGACAACCCAAATTGAAACATTCATCAGTAAATCGGTCGAAATTGCTATTATTACTATATACCAACTATTAATGAATTTGAGAGGGAGAGACTCACTAATTTGACTGAATCAAGGAGCCAACTCTCAACATCCGGTGCCGATATTCACATTTGATGATGGAGTCAGAAGACTCAAGTTGCAGCCTTTAACAATTGTTGGATCCCACTTTGCACTAAAAATATAGTCCAAACGTCTTCTTGAAGCAGGTTGAGGTCTATGAACCCATGGGCCCGAACTTTGCTTCATGTTTTCTGAACTGGTTTTCTTGATTTCTGTTTTCATATCATTAAGTTGAGCATGTGTACATGGACATGAATGGTCAACACTATCAGCTCTCTTCCTTATAATGGAGGGTGTTGTTTTTCACACTCATTGCAGAATTCGTCACAAAGGATTCTGGACTATTGTTACTAAACGAGATGTGTAATGTAAGATCAGGTGGAGTCGAGCAAGAAATTTGACCATTTTCATACCTAAAACTATTACTTGAAGGTGGGGACCAACCATTTTCTTTATTATTAACCAAGCTTGTGTTTTCCTTTAAGTAGTGGCAATGTCGATACTAAAGAGAACTCAAATTGGTTTGGTTACTAAAGGGAACTAAAATTTAAATACTATGCAATTTTCCTCATGTAAACATCTACCTTTTTGATGCACTAATATCTATCTTTTTGATGCACTAATATATACGTTTTCGATGCACTAATTATAGTCATAGATGCCCTAATATCTACCTTTTCGACACACTAATCATACTCATAGATACCCTAATTCCCATTTAATCTACTATTGTTTCGAGACAGTAAATAATATGAATTTCTATCAAATACAATGACAAACACTCTGACAGTATAAAAGCTCACAAATTTTAAACATTAAAGAAGCAATAAAATTTAAATTGTTAATCGGGTAAAAGTCCTTTACCTCTACTGAACTCCTTCCTTCTCGAGCAATGAAATTTACCCTCAAATAGATGATTTGCTGGATTACAATTGAAAAAATAAACAAAAATGCCCAAGGATGCAAATTGTGGATCACAAGACACCAAAGAAAAGCAAAAGGTAGTTTGCGAATTCATCTCCAGGTATGAATACTGAAAAGTATAAGCAAGTAGATTACACGGATAGCCAATTAATCACCAAGAGAGAAATATATAAACACAAGAAGAATTGTGATGGTCTTAGGTTCTTAGCATATACAAACACAAACACCAAGAGAGCAATTATAGACCACCTCAGAAACACGGACACACACTGATATGCTAACTAACTCAAGTCTAGTGTATATTACAACCAGATCAACGATCCATCATTTTAACAAACGTGGATGTATAAGATAGAAAAGCAAATACGTGAGCTAGTTATCAACCCAACCAAATGGTTGTGTTTGTGTGTAAATATGTAGTTGTGTGTGTGAGTTTTCCTTAAAAAATATACATATAGGAAAGCTAAAAGTACCAGGCAACAAGTTATAAAACTGAGACATTTCAGAAGTATGACATAAATTAGGTGTAGTCTATTAAACTTGGCAATACTACAAGAATTAGTTTCCTAGGCTCTTATATATATGTGACTATGTGAGCATACGCAGATGCGTATAGATATAACTCTACTGGAAAAATTATAAATCTCAAAGAGAGTGCATAGATCAAACTATATTCAAATAGCAAATTGACGTAAAAACTCAGAAGAAACAGTAGCTTTCAATACACTTATTATGCCTATAGTTGACATGATTATCTCTATATTCTACTTAACTCCATCCCATGAAAGTACAACACCACTAGATGCTATTGGGTTTTCTATCAAACAATAAGTAACAGCGCATTTGACTTAGCACAGTTGTCCAAAGCTTCGCAATTTTCATGGAACAATCCAAAATAAAAAATATTGATGTATGAAATTATTGACAAACCAAAGTAGTAAAAACAATCAATTTTCTAACATAATGTTCATGACACACGGTAAACTTCTGCAAATAGAAAATTTCTTTACATGTTACTACCAAAAAGGCAAAAAGTATAAAATACTAACCCTCAGTTTTTGACGTCTGCCTTTGCTCAAACACCTGCATTAGACAAACATAATATGAACAGTCAACGTTGCGAATGGCACACAGTTGCACATCTAAAATATTAGTTAACAGCCTGTAGCAAGAAATTATATCTACCATTTGCTTCTCTGCATAAAAAGTTTTCTAATTACATCCAGTATGTTGCTGATTAGTTTGATCGTCTTATTGTCGTCATCAGTCTTGAGTGTCATTTTTCTTTACACACATCGATGCCCTAATTTTACACACATCGATGCCCTAATTTCACACACATCGATGCCTAATTTCACAACATCGATGCCCTAATTTTTCAGAGATCGATGCCCTAATTTTACATGAATCCATGCCCTAATTTTGCACAAATTGATGCGCTAATTTTACACAAATTCGATGTCCTAATTTTACATGCATCGATGCCATAGTTTTACACAAATCGATGCCCTAATTTTACACAAATCAATGTGCTAATTTTTTTAAACCTCCAAAATCGATGCCATAATTTAACACAAATCCACAACAAAAAGAAAAAAAAAAGCTTAAAATCGATGCCCTAATTTGACACCAATTCACAATAATAAGACAAAATAAGCTTAAAATGTATATATAACCTGAATAAAATTGTGATAACGCAATTACCCAGTATCACAAAATCACACAACTCAAATTGTTGTTATTCCACTGAATAACGTGTATTTTGATGTGTTTTCTTGTTTGGGCGTCGATGTGACGGAGGCGGAGTGACGATTGACGCGGTGGCGGAGGGAAGACGGTGGCGATAGTGGTGGCGGTGATGGTGGTGGTGACGGTGAGTGGTATGTGCTATTTTACACATACTTTTGACCTTAGATTAAGTGATAAAAAGACCAAAAACTAACGTTAAACGCCAAAGATATCGTGTTTTTGTGTTTGTGATCGTGCAGGAAAGGATATTGCATAAACGACATAAAAGCAACCAAAAAGCCTAAAACGAGCACGAGATGTGAAAGACATTCTTAAAGCCGAGTCAATGATGATATCTACTTATGAAAAGCCCAAGACAAATGTATTCCTTAAAGGCTCGAAGAAAAATTCATGAGACACTTAACTGAAGCTCAAAAGAGAATTTCAAGAAAAGTCCTCCACATTTGAGCAAGATGTCGCTTTTAAATCTTTTGAAGACCTTTGGAAGAAATGTCAACTCGAGTCCTCAAGATTACATTAGTGTTACGTTTAATGTTTAAGAACGTTTAGTAGTTTGTAACATAGTTTTAGTGCAATATCATGAATTGTAAAGGTTCAAGGGTTAAATGTGCAACATTGTCAAACATGTGCAAGCTCTTGACCTATAAATAGAAGCTTAAACCTCATTGTGAAGGGTGGTTAGTCTTTAGGTTAGATTTAGAGGGTTGGTCCTCATAGGAGTAGGTAATTAGTTTTATTTAATGTAAGTTTTATTTTTAATGCAAGCTTATTTTCATGTCTTATTTTTAAGCTTATTGTCTTTCATCTTAATCTTTCTCTTTAATCTTTGCAAGTTTTGAGTCTTTATTTACGTTTATATCAATCTCTTATAAAAGCTTCTATAATATTTTGTCACCTTTGCATGTTTTTATTTCGAAAAATATGAAAATGGGTTAGGGCTT
>LBNU01003133.1:18244-43664 GCA_014162995.1 Artemisia annua
TATATATATGTATACATATATATATGTATATATATATATACATATATATATATACATATATATATACATACATATATATACATACATATATATATACATACATATATACATATATATATATATATATATATATGTATACATATATATATGTATATATATATAGGGAAAATATTAGCTACAATTGCATTGTAGCCAATTCCCTACAATATGTGCTACAAATTGTGGGTCCCTGAATCCTTCTGTGGGTCCCTGACTTCTTTCTGTGGGTCCCTGATTCATTTTCATATGTATTTTGATGGGATATTGTAGCCAATTGGCTACAATAATTGTAGCCAAGTTATCCTCATATATATATATATGCATATATATATATATATATATGCTATATATATATATATATATATATATATATATATATATATATATATATATATATATATATATATATATATATATATATATATATTTCGTTTATTTAAATACACAAACTAAGATTAAAATTTTATTAATACAAAGAATACATTAATAAATATGCATCCGCGGTTAATATTATGTGTTAGTATTTGATGTTTTCGTTACTTTTAGGCCAGNAATAATTCTAATTTTTTTTAAAACCTAATTTCATCGCATTAAACCAAACAAGTCACCACTCTGTGCTTAACCCACTTGCAGTCACCACAAACGGCCAGACACGTGGTCACCACACTTTTATTTTACCCACACTTTTCTTAAATCTGATTTCACTCACCACTTCAACTTCGCTTGCAATCGACCAACTTTTGTTTTTACCCAAAATTCCCAAAATATTCACACAAAAATTAAAAAAAAAAAAAAAAAAAAAAAAAAAAAAAAAAGGTAATACGCCACAAAAAAAAGGATGGAAAACGGCGAGCGACCTCAGGTACCCTCCTTGCGCCGTGGCGTTGCATTTTCCGGGACCATCTCGGCTGGTCATGATGGCTTAGCACTCGAAAAAGCAAGGGACGGTATCCTCCTGGCGCCGTCGCGTTGCGTTTTGGGGGAAAACGCAGGGTAGCCTCCCCTCTTACGAGGAAGATAACCAGGAAACAAAAAAAGTACTGTGCATTTTATATTTTAATGACCTGAGATGTTGTACATATTAATAAGTTCACTTTTAACCCTTCTAATTTCTAATTTATCATTTTCAGCTATATTTAAAATATTATGATTAAACCTCTTTTAAAGAAAAACCATTACATTGGTCCTTATTATGATTAAGCCATATTCGCCACCATTTACGCCAACCTTTGCTCATTTTGTTCATTTTCTTAACTAATCTAGTAATTTGCTCATTTTGTTCATTTTCTTAACTAATCTAGTAATTGTATGTTACTACTGGAAAAAATATCATTGAACCCGTATGTCGTCGAACAATTCAAACTTCAATCTAGCTTCTAAAACAAAAATTTGTATATTACAACTGAAAAAAATTTGAGCCCTCCTTAACACAAATTTCTAGCTCCGTCCCTGCTATGAAAAACCAACAAAAAATTCAATAAAACCCGAAAATAATCAAAATTCAAGATGGATACGTACCATTCGTCTCAATCAAGCAAGAAGCTTACCTTAACAGCTTTTAGGGACAAACCCGAAACAATATACGGAAAAAACACAAAACCATCAAACATACGAAAAGATTATAAAAAACCATCAAACAAAAAGACCATCAAAGAAAAGATTAAAAATGAATGAAACTGTAACGGGTATTAATAGATACACGTTAACGGATATAATTCCTTGCTGACTTAAAATTTACCCCCTTAAACCTTTGTATACCGCGTCTTTTATACGCGTATAGTAAAATACGCTTCGGAACTTCGGAAGTCAAGGCCCAAAGGTTTAATTATTTTCAAACTATTGGCCCAACAAACGTTTGCAATAACTTACTCAAGTTGGGCTCAAGCTTAACACTGTCTTCTTTAGTTTTTGTATGGAGAGTAAATGAAAGAAAGGTAAAGAAATCAAACTTTGTTTCTCTAAGAGTTTATAAAAAGTGAGGTGATTTGCACAATCCTCAAATTGATTAGCACACTCTAATTTAGAGTGTCTTGACATTTATACCCTTACAGGGTGAAAATAAATAAAAATGATGTGAGGGTATAAATGCCAAGACACTCTAAATTAGAGTGTGTCAATCAATTAAGAGAGTGTGCAAATCACCACCCTTATGAAAAAAGGTAAAGTAAGATGAAGGTAAAGAAAAGGAGGGGAGCTTGAATGTTTTAGCTTTCAAAACTTTCAGTTAGTGGATGAAAGTGAACAAATGACCGTATAAACGTGGGACTACTTTTCAATTTTGCTTATTTCTTTTTTGCTAATGTGATTTTCAATGTGTTTATTTGTACTTGATTTAACATTTTAATTTACTTTTTTGCTATCTTTTTTTAAGGAAAATAAAATAAATGAAAGCTTTCTTTCATTTTCTCTCATTTTTCTCATAAACTTAAGAACACATAATTTCTACTAACTTTCTATTCTTTTCCTTATTTTCATTTCCTTCACTTTTCTTTACTTTACTTTCCTTTCCGAAAATGAGAACAGATTGTAAGGGCATCCACTATGATGGACCTTTTAAAAGGTTTATAAAATTGTCACATCTTACATCGTCATTTATTCTTAAAACTTTTCATACTATGAACCTATTTCCACTATGGTTAAAACTTTAAGATTGTTCCAACATTTAATGCTATTAAATCAAAAATGATAATAAACACTTCTTGGACCTCTCCAAAATCCTAGACCTTTTCATGCCAACTAGACATGAAATGGTTCCTCACTATGGTGCATAAAATCTTAGACATCTTCATAAGTTTTTAGACCTATTCTTGAAACACCATAGTGGATGCTCTAAGCTCAGCTCGAAATTATAAGGCAGGCATGAGCTTAGTTCGATAGCTCGACGAGCTTAATCATCCACGCTTAAGTTCGAGTAATATTCGAATAAAGTTCGAGCTCAGCTCGAAAAGCTCCTATCTATGTATAAAACATTGTATTCAATAGCCAAACTCATCAATAAAGTCAAGAAAATATAAATAAAAATTAAAATTAATTTAAAAAAAAAAAAAAAAAAAAAAAAAAAAAAAAAAAAAAAAAAAATTCGGAAACATTAGGGTTTAAAAAAGTATTACTAGTATAAATATTTAGGGGTATTTGCATATATATCCCTTCAAAGATGCAAAATTGTATATAATGTTCCAATACCAGCTTTTTTCTAACCCGGGACCCGTATGACGCAGACCTGTTTCAACCCATGTTCCCAAATAATTGTTATGTGATGCACATGTAGATTTCAAACATTGTATCGACGCACTTGATCAATCTATATATAATGTATGGATGTGGAAACAAGACCCGTCAAGCCATTCCATACTTGTTATGTGATACACATGTGGATTTCTTACATTGTATCGACCCACTATATACTGCTACATTGAATAACCATGTAGTTGAAAATGTCTAAGAACCAACGTGTTACACGTAAAAGTGGTACTATAAACTATAACAAGCAAGGTAACACTTGCAAGAACAAGGTCTTTTAACACAAGGACTATAGTTGTACCTCCTCATATAACAAAACTTTTTAATTCTCATTGTTAACTCCAACATCACATATAGTTTTTCCTGTCTCCAACAACCAAAACCGCTTCAAAATAAAAATTAGAAGCCACGACTTTTCCAGCAAGCGTATAGGAACCATCTGCTCCAAAAGGTCTTAAAACTCTAGTAAAAAACGACAAAACTCGTCCAAAATGTTCAGTGGTAGGAAAGCAAAATAAGACCGGAGTGTCAGATTTTGCTTTTTATGTGATCTTGTGCAAACCAATGTTAAGATCAGATGATATTGAAATGAGGAGAGGGAGAGAGTGGTGCCACGCAGCTTTAAACACACGTTTTTGGTGAGCTCTAATGGATTGAGAGGGTTTGTTCGCGTTGAACCTGATGTCAAAGATGTGAATCATTGGGTCTGCTGAACCGGAGGTTAAGTAGAAACCATCTGGGGACCACGCCTGGTTGATCAAGGCGGATTGAGACTCACTACTTTCTTGTTTCCAACCAAATTCGTGGAGTTCTGTTCGTCTTAATCTGATGTCAAATAGTCGAAGTTGTCTTTGTGGGGTACTGCAAATGAAATATGAAGATCATAAAATAAAAGCAATTAGTAAAACCACTTTTAATACAAAATATTGCAGAACAGAATGGAAAGACTCTACAAGAACTTGCATATTCTATAGATGTCGACTCCTATAGAGAACATAAACACAAAATGCATCTGATCCTTTGTTTTATTGTATTTAACAGAATACACATATACAACAAGTTTTTTAACTAAAGAGAAAGGATTTCTGTAGGAAATTAAGTTTAATTTACCTTAGTACATCTTTTTAACTCTCGATAATACATACTCTCACACAAATATGCTGCTGTTTTAAAAAAGGAGTCCAGCTTTAGATTAACAAAAAAAGTTTATACATAATTTATTGGGCAATCCTTTTTTCTTAAATACATATTAACAAACTAATCTTCATACAAAATGAAGTTAACACTAATAAATCTTTATAGTTCGACTAGCAAAATGATGTGACAAGCAATCAACAGCAAACACAATGCACAATAACAGAACTCAAAATGGAACTAAAAAAGGATACTGTTAACTGTGCATTACCTGGTCTGTACCATAAAAAGATTGAAGTCGACAGGATTTGGTAGTACACTCATACACTTGCTTTCAATCTGATGCTTATAATCAGCTCTTCCCGTTTGTAAATCAAATCCAATAATCCTCTTATCTGCACCAACTGATACCACCATCTGCTTTTGTTGCATTCCAGCAACTCCCATTACAGCTGACGAATGCATATTTCTATGCAGCACTTTAGGTTTCCAAGAATCATCTCCATGTTTGTCGGACCACTGGACAACAGCGTGATCACTTCCGCCAGTAACGAAACATATTTCTTCCCATGGCATGAACACTATGTTGTTGATAATACCCTTAACATGTGGTTTATCTTCAAGGAAAGTAACACGCTTTTTCTGTGAAAATTTTAAGGTGTTTATAAGTAAACAAGTAATTTGGAGGGTTATTTACACATATAGGTAATGAACTTTGAAAAATTTCTTATGTTAAGTAATTGACTCCCGAAAATACTAAGTTAGGTAACAAAACTTTCATCTTTGTTCAATGTTAGGTAATTATGCCAGGTGTCGCAACTGGTTACCGGTTGGGCCCACTTGTGACCTGCTAAACCTGTAAATTAAAGGGTATATTTGTCCTTTCATGTATATGTGCTGCATCTTCTTAAACAAACACCCCTTTTGCTTATTTAAGTCCAAAAACAATCCATAAACATTTTATCACCACCATCTAATCCAAACACCCCCTTCTCTCCCAAATTAGCGGCACCCCTCCACTTCATTTTCCGGCCATTATCCGGCCACCGGAGTTCACACCGCCGGCCACCCCTTCTCAACGCCACCCCCATCTTACTCATCTCGATCTCCCCGTTATTTCTATACACACCACGCGCCATAAAGCTTCCTCCAACACAACGAATCTGTCACCACAGCCCGTGTACACCACCAAAAGCTTCACCTCGCTCATCTACCTTGTTCACCGCAGTCGTGATTGTGGTTGTGCACGGATTTGGGTCTCGAATTGGATTCGGATGTGGATTGGGTATTTCTGATGTGTAGCCGAGAGTAGGATTGGATTTGGATTATTTGGATTTAATCTTGTGGTCGTTGTTCTTGGTGTTTTCTTGGTGGTTTTGATGATGATGGAGTGGCGGTGGTGGTGGCCGGAGTGGTGGTGGTGGCCGGTTATGGCGGTTGTTGAGAGTGGCAGTGGTTTGGAGGTGCGAAGTGGTGGTGTATGGAGTCGAAGTGATGGATGATGTGAAGAGACCACATTATTTCGGTTAGGATTTGCTGAATGCTTGATCAGAGACGTTTATATGCTACATAACTAGACTGTGCAAACTACTTCAAGTAACAAAATCAAAGCAATGAATTTACAATTCAGTTCTGGTAATGCCATTTTAGGTTCTACAAAATGAAGAACAAATGTTTGGTTTTCGAACAAAATGATCAACAGTAGCAGTGTCTTTCTCTGCATGTTATTTATATTAGATTCCAATGTAAGGAAGTGATAGCTTCACTGAAGGCATATGTTATTGCATTTACCCTTGAAGACATGAAACATAAATAAGTAGGGTAAAGAGTATAGTTGTGCGAGTTATTATTATATGATGGGTGCCAGTGCCATCTTCGTTGTGTCTCGTGAGGGGACAGGGCTGAATGGTTGTGGAGCGTTTGTGAATTATGTGGTAAATAAGTGTAAAAAATATTCAAAGTCTATAAATCAACAATGAGAAGGTCATTTTAGTAATTTATGGCAAAATTATTAAAATAAGGTCGTCACAAGTGGGCCCAACCGGTAACCAGCTGTGACGCTGTGACACCTGGCATAATTACCTAACATTGAACAAAGATGAAAGTTTTGTTACCTAACTTAGTATTTTCGGGAGTCAATTACCTAACATAGAAAATTTTTCAAAGTTCATTACCTGTATGTGTAAATAACCCTAATTTGGATTGTATTATACTAACAATGGAAACTATTAATAACAGCTATGTTGGAACGGGTCAAACAGTGTGGCGGATTCAACGGGTCAAAGGTCGCCAAATCTGTAACTTACAATGTCCTAAACCTTTTTTGTTTAATACAGTAATAGTTTTTTATTCATGTTGAATACAGTAATAACTGGAAAGAAAAAATTAACTAATATAGCATCTAAATAGTAGAGCATATTACTTCTTTGGAATTTGATACAAAATTCACAAAAGTTTTATGCGGATTTTTGGGAGATTTTTGCGGATTATTTTATACAAATTTCTTAAAAGTAGAACATTTAGTTATATACGCATATACCCCACTCAAAAAGGTTGCATTGGCATTTTGCATACCATTTACCAAAATAAGCGTGTATGCGCCGGCAAAACCCAAACCATATGGACCCACATATAAAACTACCCATTTTGACCTCTTATCCAACCCACCCATTTTGATGCCTCTAACTGCTTGCAACAATCATATCATACAAGATTTTACCTCTTTTCCTTTATTCAGGTTAAGGATTCCAATCTGAGAGTCCCCACCGTCAGCACTATAGACAGTGAACAGGCTGCCTCCATGTGGATGCCAAGTTATATCTTCTGGCCATCTTCTATGCTTAGATGATGCACAATCAGCTGTACTAAGAAAGCTTGCGCCTGACCGGTCACTATTAAATAAATAAAAAAGCAAATTAGGAACATACGAAATGAAACAATAATATGATCTTCTAGTGTTCCAGAATAGCAAAAGCTACTTCCCGAAATGACACCAATTGTTGCCAGCCTTAAATTGTTCAGTAAGTTGGATATTGGTGAATTGGATTCAAATATGAAGATGTTATAAGTTTATTATGAAAAATCCACCCATTATTGAAGTTTAGGTAATTCATGATAAATTTAAAACTTTTTTTTTAGAAAGGCAACATTTATTAAGGACCAACCAAGAACAAAATACAAAAGAAATGGCAACCCACCTTCTTAACAAGAAAATTAAAAAGGATGAGCCCCAAACTAAAGAGAACAAGAACAAGCAAAACCGCAAAGAAAAACAAAACAAAAAATAAAACATAAAGCTGATCCAATCAAGGACCTGCACTTAAGACTATCCCACAGGCCTGAACTAAAAACCTACGAAAACCAAAACACAATTGAAATCTAAACTGAGCCGCATAACATTGACCACAAGAGAAGAACAGCCACTGCAAACTAATCATCCCTTGCATCATTCCACCAAGACTGCCCACTGCCAAACGAACAAACAAGAAGCTGATGTAGCAGCAGACACTTAACCTCAATTATAAGGAGCAGACTCACTGATCATTCACTGAAGTAGGCATGCACCATCTTTCTGAACAACCAGAACACACTCGGCAAAAACATGCTGTAACACACTGTAGCATTCACAAATTACAAGTCCTTACTGTAACCGAATGTTTTGTGGATCCCTTAACCAAAGTTGCCAATCTATCACTTTATATTTGTTTGATCTTCTCACTATCCATTCGTAACTTTTGAGTTGTATATCTTGAACAATCTTATTCGTACTTAACACTTTTTTACCAAACACACGAGTGTTCCTTTCTTTCCAAATGAAGTATCCGGACGTCCAAATAACCGCAATCCAAACGCGAGATAGAGACTATTAGTTGTATGATCACAGTACTAGCTAAGGTTCTAATACACATCACAAAAAGAAAACAAAAAACACCCTAAGCGAAGCAAAGGAAGAATGTCAGAAACAGCCACTAAACTATGATTCAACAAAGAGAGTGTAGCCAGGAACAAAATAGTGGAAGAGAAAGTATGATGCAGGTTATAGACTAAGGGTAAAAAACGGGTAAACAGATGAGATTTTCCCTCTTCCGGGAACTCAAGGAGGGCGAATCTTGACTCAGATGTACGCCGCCTAACCGAGGTATCCCCGTGACAGTTTCAATCCCTTACCCTGGCCATTCCCACATGTGTACCTAGTAATATCTGAACCCTGGACTTCCTAGGCGAAACAGATTAAGATGTCTTATAAGATTTTCAGCAAGTTAGCAATTGTGGGGTAGTTCAGTCTACAACATAGCATGTTTTTATGCATCCATCATATGTATTAACACCTAATGAGTAATGTGTTACGGTCCCGGGTCTGTGATCAAGTTATGGGGTTAAGGGCTCGATAGAGAGAACCCCACGATCTCTGAGATAAACTCAATTGACTTTTATTTTCTGACTTTTCATTGAACGAAACGCAAATTACATTTAAAGGAAAGGAAACCTAACAAACCCCTAAGTAATAGCAACCTGATAAACCTAAAACACTTGTGCTTTATCCTAATTAAAACAATTCAAATTAAGGATAAACATCATAATTGAAAATGTAATTCCTGCTGGTAACATAATGATAGTTAGGGCATACTATGGTTATGGCTTTGAGGTTGGGCTAAAACCAGGGGGTAATCCAAATCAAAGGGGTTGATTCTCTGCACATGCCCACACTGACTTGCAATTTGGGGGACAAAGGTGTTCAAATGGTTTTGGTGGACGGTATCCTTTACTTGTGAAACACTTTTCAAATTTATGCATCTTTGATAGTATTATCAGAAAACCTAAAAGAACATTTCTCCAGCAAAATTACCCAAACACACTTTTACCCCACTCAATCACCACCAAATTTGCAACAAGTTATGGTTGTGTGTTCAGAAAAAAGATCCATTTGTTCTTGTCACCCCCTGGTGTTAGTTCATCCTCGAAGTCATTTTTCAAAGCATTCTTAAGAATGACATAAGTCTAGTACAAGAACTTCCAAGGCTGACGTCAAAGATATGGGTCCATTAGGAGACGAATGCAGCTTGGAAACATAGTTTGGAGCTATTTCTACTATATCACTCGAGTAAATAGGATTGGGAGATTTTTGTGGTAGATTTGGTAAGATTCAAAATATAAACCTCATAGAAAACAAAATGATAAGGTTTTGGGTTTTGTTTGTTACAGACTACAGTACATCAGAAGAAGTGGAAAAATATAGTTGAATAACACTTCGATTATGAATAGAAGGTAGGAGTGGACTGGGCAAAATATGATCTCAGCTCTCAGACACAGGCGAAATGTTCATGAGAAAGTTCCATCTCAAAGAGAGACCAACTAGATTATTAGATTATTAGATTATTACAGGAACTTCTCAAGCTTTCTGCAAGTATAAAAAAGAGGTTTTGACGATGTATACAAATCCTTATTAGATTATTACGAAAAAACTCCCAAGCTTTCTGCAAGTATATTAGAGATGAGATTACCATTCAATAATTACATGAGATGGGGAGATATGGGATAACAATCAGATTTCATAAGGGCGAAAAGGTATTTGAGATTATCACTTACAGGATTATTTCCTACAACTTGGAATGGATGCCAGAGACATTATAGTAGGTTTGAAGTGACTTGAAAAAATGTTTTCATGATAGAAACAAAAGCTTTCTCGAAGATATCATGAGTGTAGAAAACTAAACAATATTTTGTGCATGAAAAGGAGGATGACCGCGACTGTCATAAAGATGAAAGGTATAATTAGAAGAGGAAACTAGACAGAATCTTTGTTTGTGATGCGAAGAAATAGAAAAAAAGTTCTAAGAACTTAACCAACTTGGCATCAGAAAATGAAATATTGACATTTTCGTGTAAACTCATAAAGAGATATCAAGATATGCATATAAGATTAGTTAAACCAGAGTGAACGAGTATTCATTACTTTACAATTATCTCAAAGAAAACCAGAACTTAAAACTTTAAAATTGAAAATGCTATGAACCATAGTTTTATCTTAAAACAAAGTTTTAGATAGGAAGAGATAAGATGTTGTACTAGAATTAAAGAGGTCATACTGATCGCCAAAAGTAGAAAGCAAATAAGTGAAAGCGTATAAATGTATACAATCTTTCCAAAGCTTCTCAAGAAGTCAATGGATGGAGACATGAAATAGGTGGTTACAGTACATACCCTCTAGCCTGAATCTGCCATAGGTTTACAAGTCCATCGAGAGCACTGCAAAATTACAAGGTATAGTCAATAACACTATAACAGATCACTGGAAATGTGTATGTATCATTTGCAACGAGCTTGAACCATCGCTCTAAACAAGATGTGCCATTGTAGCAACTAAATATCCCTCAAAACAAAATAAAATTAAAAGAAAGTAAGAGGATAACAAACACTAGACGATGAATTAATACTATATAGTATATAGTGCCTTCCAAAATAAGACTTCTGAGAGTATCATTTTCAGCTCATCCATGTTACAGATATAATGTATAATCATCAAATCATTAACTGTTTTTCAACACTTCAAGCTAAATGCATGCGCATAAATCATTTAGCTAGACATCTCTCATCAGTTTGTGTGTATAACTATCTCCGTATATGTTATGTAAAATTTTACTTCAACTATAATAAATTTACTCGTAGGTTGCTGCTGGCCAACAGAAAAACTATACTGAATAAGTACTGTATATCTAAACTCAAAGTTTCTGCTAAAAACGAATCATACAAGGATGAAAAAATAACTAGAAATAGTTGCTCATACGAAATTAATGCAATTACCATCTTTGTTCATGAGCAAAAATATTGCTGTTTGTTCTATCATGAGCAAAAAAATAAAAAGCTTGAATACCTTGTCACAAAAAGCTGGTCATTCGTAGGACACAACGCAAGACTTCTTAACTTTCTTTTATGCTGGCTTGGGATGTGGTTGGATGAATGGCAATTGATTGTGTGTGGTGAGGATGATCTGCGTACCATCTGAATTACATCTTTATGCTCTCGTTGATCTGCAATTTAAAAAAGAAAAAAAAATGGCAAAAAGTAAGTATCAATTAACCAAACAAGTAAGCAAAATTATGATGGATCAGGGACAAAGATCCCTTGCATAATGTCACTGCAAACAAAGCTTTTTTGCACACGCTGACGCCTAAAAACCTACCATTTCTTTTGGAACTTTGCCGGTTCTTTTGGTGTGAAAAAACTTGGTAATCCAAAACACAAAACAGACCAAAGTTGTTTTTTTATGCAATTGGCCCTTAAAAAAAGCGGCATAAAATTTACCAAATTTTCTTTTTGTCCCTTTGGATTGACTCTCGCCACGTTCTTGTTCAGGTGGGACTCTATTTACTTTTTCTTTCACAATACTTTTGCTATATGTTCCCACTGATTTACTACCAGCTTCTTCCGTCTTGATAGAGACAGATTGTTTCGGATTTACTGAATGGAGAGCAAGTTGCGGTCTTTGCTCATGTTTGCCATTTCTAGAATGTTCATTAATCTTTACAGGACTACATGATCTCCTTTCTTCTTTTACTTTTACACCATTTTGGGAAATATTAGTAGGTGGTAAAGCCTTCCCTCGACTTCTAAGGCGTGCCAATTTACGCTGTGAATCATCCAATCTCTTTTCTGATTCCTCAAGCTGCATACCTTCTCAAGAAAGATATTAGCTTTATTTCCCGAAAGAAACAATAAAGTGACAGCAAAAAAAAGAAAGTAAGATGAGATGAAAAAAAGAATTTCACTCCAAAAATAGCAAGCTAAAATATATATAAGCGATTACACTAGTTGGAATCTCAAAAAAATACTTAAGAGCACATATAATAGCACTAGTGCTAAGCATTCACACATAATACAAAGCCGAGCAATGGCTTATCATCAGTTTTTCTATATGACGCTGTATTCAACCCATTTAACTACTGAAATTCACTTCCTAAATGAGTTTACTATTCTTCCTTAAGTTATAATTCGAAGGTGTATTTTCATACGTTATTCTCCTTCTTACGATCAATCCACATTTACAATCTCCACTATTATGTTATCAACACTTATGTTTCCGGGTTAAAGCGATTATCTAATGACTGCATTTTTTTAAGGCATTTACAATCAGTTTCGAGTATTTGGGTGAGGTTTTCCCTCTTCAAGTTACTCAGGGAGGGCGAGTCTTTGACTCAGATGTACGCACCGCCTGCCACCTCAAAATGTTTACCTAGTTAGGTCTGAACCCAAGACCTCTTGTCAGGACGTACAGACGCCTGACCACTAGGCCAAGTTGGTGGTGGTTTGGATACATAGTGATACTGATTCTGGGTTCGAATCCAACATGGAGAAAATTAAGCCGACTCCTGGCTATCCAAAAGGGTAGTCGCGTTGGGATTAGTCGGCTCGCAATGTCGAGTGGAAACAAGGTAAATAAAAATAATAACTAACACACAAATTCACAACTTCACCTAACACGTCATCAAAATTTTATAACCCCCCTAGAAACAAACTTTTAAATGTAATTTCAAAAAACACAAAACAACAAAAAAACAATAACCTTATATAGAAAAAAGGTGGAGAGAGTAAGAAAAGCAGCACCTCGTGTTTATAATAATTGACACGTGTACGGAGATGATCAACTTCTTTAGCACGGTGTTCGATCAAAGCTACTAATGCCTCTTCTTGTTCTTCACGCTCGGTTTTCTCGTCGCTGGTCAGATTAGAAGACATGTTTAGGTTTTGGTTTTATTGGTGGGAAAAGTGAAGCTGTTACTCGTATGTTTTTTTTAGGGTGTTTCGTGTTTGTATGTCTGTTTGGTGGAGGTTATGTAATGAGATTAGATCGGTCGGGATGTTTGCTACTAGCAACTTTTCTACTGTTGTAACGTTTTCATAAGCTGGACCGGGTCAAATGGGTC
This sequence comes from Artemisia annua, assembly GCA_014162995.1. NCBI lineage: Eukaryota > Viridiplantae > Streptophyta > Magnoliopsida > Asterales > Asteraceae > Artemisia > Artemisia annua. The sequence continues at coordinate 31,579 of LBNU01003133.1, forward strand.
ATTTTTAAGTGTGGATCGGGTCAAGATGGACAGATCAACTAAGAGGTTCTTAATATGATCACAACAACTGCGTTATTACAAAAATAATCAAACTGTTTTAGATATGAGCGGGTTAAAATTTTATACATTTGAATACACTTCAAATACTTTGACGAGTAAATTGCAAAAATCATCCCTAAAGTTTGACCAATTTGCATGTTTCGTCCCACACATTTCAAAACTGCAAGGATCGTCCCTAAAGTTTGGCCCGTGTGCATGTGTCGTCCCTAAAGTTTGACCAATTTAGGATGATATATGCCCCAAAAAGGATGATATATGCCCCAAAGGTTAACTTTAGAGACGATCCTTGCAGTTTCGAAATGTGTGGGACGAAAAACGCAAACGGGTCAAAATTTAGGGACGATTTTTGCAATTTACTCTACTCTGACACGTAACCAAAATCGACCGAATTATAAGGATTTGATATTTTGATGGACATACCAGCGACAATGACATCGTTCATGTTCACAGACTTTCGGCTAGCGTGATGTGCAAATTGCTCAAAATCAAAATTCATTTCAAGATACAAACAGAAATACAAGATGACATTACAAATATATATGTTTACATGCTTGGAGATTGAACATCAAATAATGAGATCCTGTTTTTCAGGAACTATATATGAAATTAGTTACACGATTCATGAAAGTGGAGTATAGGGGGATGGGACTAGAATCAAGTTAACTTTTCTTCTGGAAGCTGCTCCGAAGGTCTCACTCATGTCCAGTTCTCCAGGCATAATCCCTCCATGGATTTCCCAGTTGAAATGATATAGTAAATGAGACAGAATACTCTCTACATTGGCCAAAGCAAACAAAATTCCTGGACACATTCTTCTCCCTGCCCCAAAAGGGAGATACTCCAAATTATTTCCCGAGAAATCGATACTACTATTCTCAAACCTCTCAGGTATAAAGCGGTCTGCATCATGCCAGTATTCTGGATCCCTTCCGAGAGCCCAAGCATTAACAATGACCTTTGTCTTCAAGGGTATGGTATAACCGTCTATCTGACAGCTTTCACGGCATTCTCTAGGAAGTAATAAGGGAACGGTAGGATGCAATCTCATAGTTTCCTTGATCACTAGCTTTAGATACTTGAGTCTTGTAAATTCAGCTTCTGAAACCAGTTCCTTTCCCTGGAATACTTCTCGCACTTCTGCTTGTGCTTTTTTTAACACCCCAGGGTTCCTTATGATTTCAGACATAGCCCATTCCACGGTTGAGGATGTAGTATCAGTTCCAGCGGAGAAAACATCCTACATAAAAGCCGAATTTGGTTCAACTATTGTTAAAATATTGATCTGAAAAAGGCACCGTGGATGCCATTGTAATAAGTACTAAGTAAATACTATGTTTCTCAAATAAGTAAAGCTAACAACCTAAAACTAATACATTCATTGCTTGAGATATTGAAAACTGACCAAAATTACAGCTTTAATATTGTCGGTTGAGATCGGAAACTCAAGATCTCCACTGTCTTTTAGCCTAAAAAGAATATCAAGAAAATCTTCCTTGTACATTCCTTCTTTAACCCCTTTTCTATTTTGAACATCCTTTTCATGTTCTTCAATGACATTGGTGAAGATGCTGTCAAGAATTTTATGGATTCTTTCCAACTTAGAACTCATTCTGGTAACAACATGCAGAAATTTATAAGAAGGGAACAAATCAGCTACATCAAAACCTCCAGCCAGGTCAGTCACCTCCTGTAACATTCGTACCAGTAAATCTTGATCTTTGTGGATCCTTCCGAATGCAGCTCTAGAAGTAATTGTATTCATTAATGTGTGAAGTTTTTCACTGAGATTAATGGGTGATCCGGAGGATGAAAGAATGGATTTTGTCAGAAGCTTTACCTCTGCCTCGCGAATATAGGAAAAGGACTTGACCTTTTTTGCACTAAGGAGCTCTAAGGTGCAAATTTTTTTCATCTGTCTCCAGTAACTGCCATATGGAGAAAGTGCAATGTCAGTACTGTTATACATGATCTTACCAGCTAGAATTTCAGGCCTGTTTGCAAATGCTATATCGTTCTTTATCAAGATCTCTTTGGCTACTCTACGTGATGATACAACCAATGCAGAAATCTCGCCTAACTGAAGATGCATTAAGGGACCATGTTTTTGGGCCAGGTTTCTTAGGACATAATGTGGTGCTTCTCGACTGATCAGGGAAAACAAGTTTCCAATGAGAGGTAGCTTTAATGGACCCGGTGGAAGTTTCGGATGCGTATTCTCTAAACGTGTTTTTCTTATTAACTTAAATAGAAAAAAGAAAGTTACAAGGATAGCTATGAGTGAAGATTGGATTTGGAATTCCATTAGAGAAACAAGAAATAATGAGATTAATGGCTATGCTGTTTTATCATATCGATGCGTAGGCCTCTTTTTATAAGCAAAGCATATATTTACTTGGGGTATCTTGGATATCGAGATTCCATAATTCTACCTTTCATTGTTACGATCCTGTCATATTATGAATTTAGGAAGGAGTCAACTGATGCAAAGAGGCTCCTGGACCTTTTCAAAGAGATTCTCAAACTTTAGTTTTGGATCCATATGTTATTATTAATCGTTCTCAAATCCGCACTATTTTCAGTAAGTCTTGATAATACTGGTACACAGGGTTGTAATTTGTATTATAAAGTAACATGAGCAAAACATGTAAATTGTTGTGTCGACCTTACTTTGTTACATGATATGCTCATATGGACTCCATGGTTTGTCTGCAAGGTTTCGTCTGCAAGGTATGGGACAGCAGCTCAAATTGTTGTGTCCTTTGGTCCAGTATGGTTTGGCTGTTGTCCTCCTTTGTGACATATGTCCTCATTTTGGTATTTGATAATTTTTCAATATCTAGTGGAGCTTGTATCTCTTTAGTTGGAAAGTAGTCAATGTGGTCCCAAAGCATTATGAGTCTATATGTTTGTTGGTTCTGGGGCGTTTGGCTCGGTATATCTTTTTGTCTTATTGTACTTTTCGAATTTATTTGTATTGTCCTTGTTTGGGTTCCATCCTCTCATCGTCTTGATGTGAAGGTGGTGGGTTTCGTGACTATTACCTGTAGTCCAACACCATTTGTATATAAGCGTGATGATGCCATCCATAATGCCTTTAATCAGTTTGTTTATGAGTTTATCACATATAGAAAACAGAAAAGATAATCGATATATACGTTTTTCTTCTCCTAAGAGCCTTCCACAATTCACATAGAAACAAGAAGATTATAAGAGTTTAAGCACAAGATGAACATTACATGTGAGCAGATACGAGTTAAAAAGAAGAATCTAAAGCAGTTACGGATCAATGTGAACTAATGAAGGGGGAGCTCTGTCTTCCTTGTTGGAGCTTTTCTTCCTCTTTTTCTCAGATTGAGGCTCTTTTGCTTTTAAATCGTATGAAAACAACCTCAATGAATCAGCCAGATGCTTGTTCCTGTGTGCTGAAACAAATAATGCAACTTCAAATAAACATCTTTTGATATCGATTTCCACACTCCAGAGGCATAAAAAAAGTATGGACGGCTTTGGAGTAGAGGTGGCAAAATAGTTGGGTAACGGGTCAAATGGGTCATGTTTTAAGTGTGGATCGGGTCAGGATAGACTGACCCTCAAACACATTTCTAAAAATTAGACACACGTACTAAATATTATCACAACTGCATTATTATAATTATAAAAATAATCAAACCTTTTTCACATGAGTACCTTAAAAGTTTATGCATTTGAATAGACTTTAAATGACTTTAACCCATTCATGACAGATAAACCCAAATCAACCCATTTGTAATTGTTGGGTCGCAAAAACCCACCACTACTTTAGAGGATTTGATCGACATACCAGACAGAATGACATCGTTCATGTTCACAGACTTTCGACCAGCGTGATGTGCAAATTGTTCAAGGTCCTCTGCCAACTGTTCTGGGGTTACAGAAACAATCATCGTCAATATTTCCCATCAATTAATCGAGACTAAAAGCACTCTGCTGGTCATGAAATGGTAAAAGATAATAATGCAGACATATTAATCCAACATTTCTCAGGTGTCATTTAAGCATAGAGTTTCATAAACAAGTTTTCATGAGTTATTGATCTTTAAAGAATTTACTTGTGAACCTACAGGTTTAACCGTAAGATATACACAACATGAAGTTGATCCTCCAGCACAATATCACATGCAGCCATATGAAAATCATACTAGGGACCTAGGGTAAAGCTGTCCATGTATAGTTTCTTGTTTACACAGGTTTGACATGTTTTAGATTTAGATTTTAGAGTCATAGTTTCCAAACAGAAGAGATAAGTAGATACGTAAAAGAAATTTTTTTAAGAGTCATTAAGTTGTGCTTCCTAACGATATGGAAAGTAGAAATCTCAAAGGCTATAAAAAACACGTCAGGTTATTTATATCAAGCAACAGGGTTAATAGGTCGTTAACTCAGACTAAAAGAATAACAATTTTAAATTAGCAGTTTTTTGCCAAAAAAAAAAGTACTGATAACTAGATTTTATAGCAAATTGTGGTCGTTGACTGACAATCTGGAAGCTTGAAATGAACCCAAAAAGGTTACAGTTTGAAGCACTGTGCGTAGCACTTCATTTCCAAACACCCAACAGACTAGCAAAATGAGCCAACTAGAGTTCTTTTATTGCTATACTCTATAGAATGAAGTATTTTCTTATTGCATATTGCATCTTCTTTTGTTGTTTATTAAAACAAAGTAGCAATTACAATGGTTTGAAAGGTTATTTACAAACAAAAACATACCCTAAACGACCCCTAATATCTAAATTCAAGTATTACTTCTTATGTCTAAACAAATGGGCTACACAGTAGAAAGGTAAAATTAAATCTAACGCGACTTGAACTCAGATTGATGTTGAAAACTAAAGGCATAAACATTAGAAACTAAACAGCCACTTGAACACAAAGAATTATGTGGTTCAGCTGATCTCAATGTGACTAGCCTACATCCACAAGCAAGAAGTTTTCTTTCTCTTATTCACAAGACTATTTCAAAGTATGCTATTAAAACCTTAGCTACAAAGTGTGAGGTTGTGCTCCCAAGTGTCTAATCAGGTCAATTTACATTTGAGTTCCCAAATAGCTAAAGTCACACTAAACGAAAATCGTTGTTCCAATCATAAGAGATTTGTCTTATATTTGTTTCTCAGAAAACACCATAGAAATTTGAAGTTTAATTCACATATCCCACATTTAGTTTGTTACTTTGTTTCCATCAGTGTGAACGTACGTCCTTGAGAAAATAGCAAAAGTTCCAGTTTCCTTCACTGTTACCAAACCAACAACCCTAAATTTAAGTATTACTTCCCCTGTTTAAAAATGTGCTACACCTCATTCTCAAACATTTACTGCGGTCATACAGCGTTTTTTACTGTTTCTCAAAAACACATCACCGAATTCACTTCAATCTCTAAGCCCAATTCACATAGCAAAATCTTACATATAGACATATAGTCCTAAACAAAGAGAACACAAATATCAACATCATGATGCACAAACACTAAGGGACGGTATGTCAAGTTTCAAGCTATCAGCTTCATATTCAAGTAAGGCTGGATTTGTTTTTACAAAAAGTTTTTTTTTATTTCATCTTATCTCTGCATGCGCGCAGAGCTTTTTGAAAAAGAGCGTTTTTCTTTTCCTATTACGCGCGCAGACGTTGGTGTTTGTTTATTTTATTTTCTGACATAAGAGGCAAAAAACACTTTTTTCCAATTCAACTTTGCACATTTTTTTAAGGCTCGCCATCACTTATTGTATCTTAAGGGGTGTTTGTTTAAGCTTATATAGCGTGCTTATGACTTATTTGGTTTTCGCCTTTTCGGCTTATGTTTCATAAGCTCATTTTTTTGGCTTATTTTGAAACTTTTCAACTTATATAAGCTTATCATGTCACAATAAGGCTATATTAGCCGAAAAGTTTCAAAATAAGCCTAAAACATTGAACTTAGGGAAATGATTAATAGACCTAATATATGGACCTAATAAGAGACCTAATGCTTAAATAACTTGTACAGTGCACTGTACAAGTTATTTAAGCATTAGGTCTCTTATTAGGTCCATATATTAGGTCCATTTATCAAGGTTCTAAAACATAAGCCGAAAACTACATAAGCCAAAGCCCGGTATATAAGCTTAAACAAACACCCCCTATTCTCTCGTAGACATGGTTTTGCATATCCGACATAAAACATCCAAAAAAACAAAACAAAACCTAAGTCGACTCGACTCCGTTACACCCCTAACCAACACTACCAAAACCCTAACTTAACTAATTTCAATCACTAGAAACAAATAAACTCGGTACAGCGAAAAGGCGGAACTAGTACCAGCATACTTGAAGGCCAAATCAGAGATACAACCAATAACAGGCTGTGAAATCACCATATTGTTCTCTTTAGCTGTATATCAAAAAGTATAAAATCAGAATCAGAATTTTATATAAAATAATTGAAATTAAAAAATGAATGACCTTCAGATTCAGCGATTGTGATAGTGGAAAGACGGAACCGGTCTCGGAGATGATTAGTGGCTTCTTCGTCTTCTTCGTTATCGATATCGCTTCCGTTGTAGCCAATGATTTCCATTGCTGTTGGGTCCATTTTGAATTTGGGGCTTTTTTTAGGGTTTTTTAAATTTGAATGCACGGACTGAGTGTGTGTGTGTGTGTGTGTGTTTTGGATGGGAGTGGGTAAAATCCTTTTGTTTTCCCGCCAAAATTTTATGGATTTTATATTTTTATGGAGTATCACTTAAAAATAACTGGGAAAAAAAATTGAGCCTTGATATATAGGCCTAATAAAGGGGCCTAATGGTGGACCTAAGGCTTTAAATACTTGTACAGTGCTGTACAAGTATTTAAAGCCTTAGGTCCACCATTAGGCCCCTTTATTAGGTCCACCAAACATATTCCAAAAAAATTTTGGTTGATTTTGAAGAAACTTTTTATTTCTTTACTTTTCATCACTCATGCTTGAAAATTGAGCATAAAAGTGTGTATCATTTGATGAATAGGCTTTGGTATGTGACAGAATTTAGGCTAATATAGGCAAAACTAGCTTATAGACCCGTTGACACCGGGTAATTTTTTAGAAAGATAGAGAAAATGAGATGATAAGAAAAGTAAAACATAAACATGTTCGATTAATATATGAAAGAAAGAATGAAATAATCCGTCAATAAGCAATTGAGTTTGTTACAATTAAAGTAATAAACATCCACGCGTTGGCGTGTCCAAAATTGATTGTCTTGAATAGCAAATGATTGGTGCGAGCGCTACTCGATTTAATACCCAATGCCCATGGTGTGGACACCTAAAATTCCATAGAATATGTAAGTAAATGCATTTTGATTGATACTATATTATAATTCAAATTTTGGGAAAAAAAAAATAAAAAAAGAAAAAAAAAGAAAAAGAAAAAGAGAATACCTCTTGTAATTTGATCATAGATCTTGCAGTACTTCTTTGTACACGACATTTGTTGTAGTTTTAGAGAGATTACCTTCTTGATCACGAACGACAACTTTCAAACCTGAGTGCATTCATACTCTAACCATGCATTATAATTTATAACTTTTTTCAAGTTAGTCGTTACTTAGCATGTGATAAAAAAAGGCTATAACGTAACCAAGCATCAAGAGAAATCAAAAGACGTAACCATATTTGAAAAAAAAAAGATGAAGAGGTAAATCGTAAACTAAATGGACGAAATTGTGGAAACATAAATGATAGTATATGACATGGAAATGTTGAAAAGAATATGGCTTGGAAATGTAAGAATAACCACAAATCTCCGAACATCAAGAATAAGGTAAAACCATAATATAGAGTCACATTCCAACATCAAGAATATTAGCCTAACAGAATAGATTTCATAATAAATTAAAAGTTTGTTACATATCACAAACATGTTAGACCCATTTGAAAGTTGTTTCCCGCCCCGTAACCCAAACTAAAAGATTGCCCATTAACTATTTCTTCAACCCGTCTAACGCACCCAATATAGCTACTAAATGGGTCAACAGGTCGGATACCACCAAAATTGCCCATATTGACTCCTCCTTGAGCTGCCTATGAACTTGAGATGATGAACATGATGCCATCTTCAATTTTTCAACCTACATAAACCAAAAGAAAGATATCAGCAAGATCACAAATAAAACATATTCAAAGCTTAAGCTTAGACAAAAGATTTTGTGCAAAGAATGGCAAAGGACTATGTGTTAACTAAAGGCCGTCGAAAAATGAGCACTCATATCAGCAAGCATTATAAAGTGTAAAATTTCTGCTCTTTGGTCCTGCACTAAAGAATTGCTAACTTAATAAATATAATCAAACAATTTTAAACTTTTCGAGATAATGTAAAGATAAGTACAATGAGGAGGTTTGAAACGTTGTTGGTACTCTTGTTTGTTGTACCCCAATTTCGCTCATCCCACAATTGTAGGTTCTAACTGGAAATTGAAACCTCCTGTAATCCCATCGAGATTCAGCGCCTACACATGATTCGGACCTTTAGATGTCATGAATAGATCCAAACTTTTTTGCCTTCATTTTTTGACCATTTTTTCAAATTTCAAATGGTTATTTGAATAAACAAAATTCAGAAGGTTATAAGCATTTGCAAATACATTAAGCTACTTCTAAACCATTCAACACATGTCTTTTACTGGGTTTTTTACCCATTAACAATAAAATACAGTCACTTTGACCAATTTTGAATATATGGACTTAAACTGTATTTACTATGATGTGAAGAGCACAATAGTACCTTTCCTTTAACTAAATGGACACCCACAAGATATTTTCATCTATGCCCTACACACAAACATCCGTCAAATTACTCCCAATATATAGCACATATCTTTATAATGAAACTAAAAAGAAACATGTCCCAAATAGTAACCGATAACTAAAAAACAATGCCGATCAATTCCACCAGCTATCCCTTTTAACCCCGTATACTTAAAGACGTGTCAATTTTATCATTAATAGAAGACCTTAGTTTTGAGCATAATTCTCTTCACATGATCCTTATAATGCATAACCTTTTAGTAGATTGAGGGCAACACATTCTCATAATCGCCACAAAGATTCAAATTATTATTTATAAGAATTGTCCATTAAGAAATTATAGATTATGGGGAAAGGGTAAAATGTGAGACGTCTCAACGGATGAAAGTTCCTTAAAATCTATTTGTACGCATAGTATATCCAAAATTAGTTTATAATTTGAAGAACCAAAAAGCAATTGAGTCTCATAAAGTTGCAACTTATGCGTAAAATAAAAAGTCAGGATGTTCATACCTTATCTTCGGAATGAGAAGGGTTCGTGATACCTTCACCACGTACGTAAAAATTCAGGATGTACATACCTTCTCTTCGGAATGAGCACGGTTCGAGATACCTTCACCACATACACATTGTTCCATTTAATACAGCAGTAGCAAATCTCTGTACACAATGATCAAACTACGCAATTGGTATTGATGCAAGAGCATAATAATTAGTTATTTATCAGTAGTAACAATAAGAAGTTTTTTACTTTTTCGATATACATACATGTAATTAGACTCTTTTTCACAGCCTCATCTACTTCCTTCAGTTTCAAATCACATGTAATTAGACTCTTTCTCCTAAAAGCAAGAACTACAGATAAGGGGGTGTTTGCGATTGCTTACTATTTTTTTTTTATGCTTAAAGAAATTTTGTGTTATCCAAATTGCTTCTGCTTATCTGATCATTATTCAAGAGTCGTTGGGTGACTTAGTATGAATTATTAATATCATGTAGTAGACATCATAAAAAGTGAATCAATAGACAACTATACATCCACATTTAACAAATTCATTCCATAATAAACCAATAGAAATAAAAATCAAAAACTAAATTTTATAAACAAAAAACATATTAACTCCTAATATAACCTATAATCAAACTAAAGCCCTAAAAACTTAGTTATTTAAGTCGAAACTCACCTCAAATAATCCTCAGAAGCTTTGGTGTCGTCCTCATCCAGTTTCACCAAACACCCCTGCGCTATAATCAAAAAATAAAGATTATAGAATCATCAGACAATTCACACAACGACAGAGTATATCATTCACTATCCGGAACTCTCTGAATACCGACCAAAAAACCTAGTGGTGGAATTTTTTCGAGAGGTGTATGTGTGTGAAGCTTCTATGGTAATTGTTCTCGACACAAATGACCGTTAAAATGTTTTATCTACTGCCACAAATATAGAAACCTATAATTTCCATGAAATAACTATATCTGTTACACAAAGATCATGAATCGGTACCAAACAACAATTGTAATACTAACATATATGAACCATTTCGTTTGTATATTATGTAACCTTAAAGAAACTAATCCCCGTTTGTAGGTTATTTCACCTCACCACAATTATACGGATACACTAAAACTATTGCTCATGTAAGATAATCGCAAAAGAGTATAACTTAAAAAACCATTAAAAGCACAAAATGATCTGTTTAACAGCATTTCCCTTACTTGTATTCCGAACTGAATAAGTAGACACCCTTTTGGAACCTTCACTCCAACTTTCTTTCCTTTTGGTTCCTTATCGGCTACGACCTACGTATTTGGATTTTTTTTTTATTTTTTTTTAATTTTTAACATTAAAGGATGAATTGAAATTGATATTGAATTGATTTGGAGCGTCTTTGTATTGATTAAAAGGGAGCGTTTTCAATTAATGGTTAATGCCTTAATGGTATTGAATACCTTACAAAAATACGGTATTGACTTTTTCATTGATGGAGCGTACAATGCTTTACAAAATTAAGAAGCTTAATTGACTTTAGTCACACAATTAATGACACATCAATGAATGGTTAAACAAAAGGGTGCATTGAGGTGTTGTACCAAAGGGGTTAAATAAGGAATGACACATCAGCGCATTGAATTTTATTAGCTTTATTGGGTGGTACAAAAGTGTCATATATTAGAATACATAGATTAGTTGTAATTGTTTGGGTCGTCGTAGCAGTTTTCTCTTTGTTTTATAACAGCCGTGCATAACAGCGCGGCAAATAATTATAGTTGGGAAATTATTTAAGTGTTTTGTGTTATGTTTACACATATAACCAAAAATAATTAAAAATCTAATTTTCTATTTTTATTTGTGTATATTATTTCTTGTTTCAAACTTTCAGTTTTCATAGCAATAAAAATTGTCGACTCGTAGATTTTTAATTTTTATTTTATGTATGGAAGTAAAGGTTGTGATTGTCTAGAATACATAGGCTATGTTTGGCGCAGAGCTTTTTGAAGCTTTATGAGACGATAAGCGGTGAGTAATGAACTTTTTGATTTTTAGTGTTCGTTTGGCAAAAAGAAAGAAGAACGTGTATGGAATAGTCAACTTATAATGAGTAAGGATATAAATCATATAATAGCAATTACATTTTTCTTATTTTAAAAGTTTTAATCAAGACCGAAAGAAGATCATTTTTACTTTATCGTTATATGTAGTAGAGATATGTAGTTGTTAAATATGAAGTGATATAAAAGTTAAACGCTAATTTTAGACGCTTCTATATAGAAGCGTTTCAAAAAGGTTTCAAAATGAATTGTTTTAGCAACTAAGAAAAGTTTCCTCTTTTTAGTCGGAAATTTCATATATGCACTTTAGGTATTCAATATGCATTAAAAACATTATACATTACGTATTCAATATGCACTTTAGGTATATATGAAATTAATTATGAAAGTAGGGTGATATATGAAATTAATCCAAAAAATTTAACACTCTGCTAAACAAACATTGTATTCTAAACCTTAAAGTTCATAAACACCTCAAAAAGTTGCGGAAACATAGTCTTAGCATTGGAAACTTATTACATTATCCGTAATTTATATTATTGTGTTTTGACATATACTCAATGCCTTTCGATGATATTTAGAAGTTTGTAGGAGTTATAAATAAAGAGTAATCCGATTTTGAGGTTTTATACTTTTGCGTTCTAGGTGTGTGTGGCGAGAAGAAGATCGAA
>LBNU01003133.1:43673-56048 GCA_014162995.1 Artemisia annua
TTTTTAGCTTTTTTTACCGGCTCTATCACAAAGCAATGACTCAGTGCTGACCTTTTTATAATATGGTTATTCCAAGACGAGACTTGAATCCTCAAACCTATTATAGTTGAGAAAACACCTTGAAATTAGAACATACCTGTTTGATCGTTGAAGTTGCCGTTTGACAAAATGTTATACTGTATATGCAATGTTTGTATAGAAATAACTATACCAATTTACCGTTTTTAAATGATATATACAACATTGGATTATAGCCGACAAAACGGAGCAACGATTCGACAGAGATGTTAATTGTCAGTAAAATTTATGTTAAAAACGTAAAATACCATATTACATCGAATACGGCCAAAAAGAATGTCTTTGTAGAATATTTTGTAAATACCATTCTGCAGCAGATAAAGAGGTAAAATAAAAGGCCTTAAGAAAGACCAAAAATAAATGTGTTATGCAAAATGATCTTGTAATGGACGGCGCTTGTAGTTTTAAATAGATAAATATATTATTGTGGGCGAAACTGTTTACTATAAATGTCAATATGCGATAATGATTAATATGATCTTTATGTTAATAATGCTATTCTATTACTGTCCCTTGAGACTTTTACAGGCCAAAAATTTGTTGGTTCCTTTGATGGCATTAGTTATTTTGTGTTGGGTCCATTAGCTTTATTGTTGTTTTCCTTAAAAAAAAGGCCATCATTAGTTACTTAATAAATGTTATTTGGGATAATATGATGGTGTTTCATGGTTCATTATAGTGGCTATACAATTTAATAGTAAGCAAGTATGGAACTGACTCTTAAAACAATACAACTATCAAGGATTAATGTGTGCCGTCTTATCAATTCATCTGAATTGAATTAACATTGATATTTTGTCTTGAAACTAAGTTCTTATAAAAGTTTTAATGTTCTCAAATACTCGAATATACGGGTTCCTGTTATCTTTGGGCAAAATAATAATCTTTTTTCATCAGGAATAAGACTATCTTATGAACGTTTTTGTTAATCAAGTGCACAAGTTTATTGAATAGTAGTGTAAGTTTTCATACTACCCAATTGTAGTATATCGTGATTGTAGCGACTACTTGTTTTAGCGAGGTATGAGAAGGGAAAAGATAAATCAGTGATGTACAATAAATAAGAACTATTTTTATTAAAATGCCGCGCACGCGCGGGTCTTTATTTTTTTAATTTGTTGAAATCAAATTATTTTATTATTTATAAAACAACCAAAATAAATTTAAATCTATATTGGTTTTTTTGTTGAATTGTATGGATGTATTGAATTTATAGTTTTTTTTATTTTAGATAATTGATTATTTAAAAAATTTTAACTCTATATATAAGGTTAATATCAATCATATATCCTTATATGAGTAATTTTTGTTATTTCTTCTAACTTGTGTTATGGATAAAATACTAGTAAATAATATTTATCTAATAAAAAAATCGGTCTTTTTCTTAAGAATATAATATTTTCGCTCTTTCAAACTTAAATAAGAGAATATTAGGGTTTAGTTTTTTGAATATGGAGTAAGAGTCCTCACTTAGAGGTTTTTGGTTTTAATTATATAAAGAATTCCCATCATGTGACATGTGAGGAGTTTTTGAATGAGTATAGTATTTTAAAAAGTATCTCCTAAAAACGAAAATATGTACTTTTAAACTATTTAAAATTAAATATGTATAGTATGTTCTTGCTGTGCCATTTTCATAATTCCTCAAATGGCGGCTACAATTAAAACAAAAAAAAATAAAAATTTACTTTTCTGATTCCAATATGTTAATAAAAGTAATCTAGGCCATCATCCAGCAGGCACTTTTTTTAATTTATTTGAAAACAATAAAAAAATACTATTCTTCTTTCATAAATCCCGTCACCACTAATCTTTGCATGTCTCGAACGATCTGTAGAGGTCAGGCATATCGCTCTTAAAGGCATGAAAGTTTGGTCATGCAGATCACTAATTTCCCCATGTTTAATTGTCACTCAATATGGTTTCAACACAGAAAAATAGTTAGTTATTTTTATTATTATGTATTATTAAGTTATTATTATTTAATATTATATATTTGATTATTATTATTTTATTTTATTATTATGTATTATTTGAATTTTTGTCTGTCATCAAACAATTTGGATCCTGCTATGGAGAATATAAATTTCCTTGGTCGACTTTTAGGTATGCGTTTTTTTGAGAAATGTAGGGATGCACTCTACGAAAAGTTTTTCATAAAATACATGACTGCTAATTGAACCTTAAAAGTGTACATTTTTCGGGTTCTTTCTTGAAATTTGGTCAATAGCTTTATTTATAGTGCTTCACCATGCAGAACATAACTTTGGTGAAAATTAGGGTTGTAAGATTTATGGTCGGGTATGGCCACCAGATATGTTTTATTTATGTTTTAAAATCTGTTAAATTGTTTTGAATTAAGTAACTATCAATCTCACCTTTCGTTATTGAAATGGGGTTGTTTGTATTTAACTTATTTAATTCTACTTATGTTTGAAAAATTCTTAAAAAGCGAATGAACTTAATTGTTAGTGGGTATGAACGTTTCCAATTTAAATTTATAACTTATTATAAGTTCACTAAGGACACAGTCATAAACTACAAAGCTCTAAACATATTTAGTTATCTAAGTTGGTCGGATTTCAAAAAGGCTATAAGCAAAAAATAATAATAATAATAATAAAAAAAATAAAAAATATAAAAAGATTAAAAATAAAAAATTTAGGCTATGTTTGGCGACAGGTAGCAGTAAGCAGTAGCAATAAGCAGTAAGCTGTAGCAGTAAGCAGTAGCAGTAAGCATTAGTTGCTTGTTTAAAAAACGTGTTTGGTAACGTAGCTGTAGTTGTAATTATAAAATGTAAAATTACGTAAAAGAGCATATACTTATGAATGAATGTTATTTTTTAAGGGTAAATTGGTAATATTAAAAGTAAACGCTAGCGGTATATTGGAAAGCTTCTTTAAGAAGCATTAAGATTGCAAGCTTTTGAGGTGTTGTTAAACGCTAGCAGCAGTGTTGCCAAACAAGTGTTAAGACTGGAACGCTTGTCGCTTGTCGCTTACCGCTCTTAAACGCTTCCAAAAAGGTGTTGCCAAACATGACCGTACAGTAGTTCTATACTTGCTACTATTAAATTGAAGCCACTATATGACTAAACCATCATATTATCCCAAATAAATTTAGTAAGTAACTAATGATGGCCTTTTTTAAGGAAAACAAAATAAATGACCCACCAAAATAACCTATGCCATCAAAGGAACCAACAAATTTTGGCCTTAAAAGGTCCCAAGGGAGTATGAATAGCATTAAACATAAAGATCAATTAACTTACCATATGACATTTTTAGTGGTCATTACAAGATATTTGTAACCTTATTTTTGGTTCACAAGCTTTTATTTCCTCTTTATGTTGAAATGTATTTTACAAATATTACAAGACATTCTTTTTGGCCGTATTCGATGTGTAATTATGGTATTTTACGTTTTTCACATAATTTTACTGACAATTAACATCTTGTCGAGTGCTCGTTTTGTCGGGC
This sequence comes from Artemisia annua, assembly GCA_014162995.1. Classification (NCBI taxonomy): domain Eukaryota; kingdom Viridiplantae; phylum Streptophyta; class Magnoliopsida; order Asterales; family Asteraceae; genus Artemisia; species Artemisia annua. The sequence goes on from LBNU01003133.1 coordinate 47,234, forward strand.
TTATCCAATGTGTAATCATGGTAATTTATAGTTATTTCTATAATATACAGTATAACATTTTGTCAAACGGCATCACAGTATGTAATTAAGGTGTTTCTCAACTAAATAGGTTGAGGATTCAAGTCTCGTCTTGAATATAGGTGTAGTATAAATAGATGAGTATGTTTGTGTTAATAAAAAAGTAAAAATAAATAAATAAATAAAATAGATATCAACATCAAATAAATAAATAAATAAAATAGATATCAACATCTATAATATGAAAATTGTGAGCAAAAAACGTCCTAAAAGCACATCTTTAACTCCTTAAAAAGTAAGGCACAATGGGAAAGTGAGATTTTCATGAATAAAGTCTTACCCATATGAGGGCAATATATACCTTAAAGATACAATATATGTAATATGCATATAACACCCCATTTAATATTATTATGCCAAAACAAAGTAAGTGATACCCTTATTTGGGTAGCATATTTCAGCATATTACAAAGGCCAAATCCTTAAATGATACATAAATACACATAATGCACCATCCTATATATAGCTTATACCTTACAATATAACCTACACCAATCAACCTACAAATATCCAACACTCTTATAACATTTCATGGCATCACAAACAGAAGAAATGTCTGACAATGGTGGTGTCGCTACACCACTCAAGGCAGTGGTTGATGAGCAGCAACCGCAACCTATGACCGTAGAAGTTGTGGACGATAAGAACAAATCGCCACGACATCCTCGTTGGACAAGACAAGAAACACTTACACTTATAGAAGGCAAGAAAGTTGCTGAGGAAAGAGGTCGTAGGGGACGGAAATCGAGTTCAGTTTTGGGGTTGGATCATGTTGAACCCAAGTGGGATGCGGTTTCATCCTATTGTAAACAAAGGTCAGTGAACCGTGGTCCGGTCCAATGTAGGAAAAGATGGAGTAATATGGTGGGTGATTTCAAGAAAATAAAAGCGTGGGAATCACAAGTGAACCAAGAATGTGATTCTTATTGGTTGATAAGGAGTGATTTTAGGAAAGAGAATAAGTTGCCCGGTTTTTTTGATAAGGAAGTGTTTGATGTGTTGGATGGGAAAGCGGTTACTAAGGCAGCTTATAAACTCGCTTTAGTGACCGTATCTGCAAATGCAGATGGTGAAAATGTGGCGGGAGAGGAGGATGAAGAGGAGGAAGGGAATGGTGAGGGGGAGGCTGATGTTGTTTTTGATAGTGGTCGTCGTGCCACGTCAGATGATGGTCTTTTTCCGGATTCTGACAAGATGGAGGAGGATGAGGAGGGGGAAGGAAATGGTGACGGTCATGATGATCCAACAAAGATACATGATGCAGTGCCTATTTCAGGTGACATTCTAATATCTTGATTAACTCAAAAAAAATATTAAAAAAAAAAATAATAATAATAATAATATTAAATAAATAAATAATAAAATTTGTTGTTTTTAGTATCTGTGAAGTTTTAGATCAATTTATTAAAAGTAGCATTATATGATTAGAGAGGTGTTTGGATATACATTATGGAAGTGATTATTTAGTCTATAGTGTTTGGGTAAGCTACACTTAGGATTATCTAGTTATAATTAGTTTCATTCAAGTAGCACGGTACACACCCAAACAGTGTCTCCTAGACTCTTGCGCCACGTTTTATTACGGTTGACTGATCTTATTCTAAGTATTCAGTATCACAATTTAGACATATGAATTACTTTTCCCTCTCATTACTCGCTAAAACAAGTAGTGCTACCAATCACGATATACAAATTGGTTGTATGAAACTACATCTTTCAATAAACTTGTGCCTTGATAAAAACGTTCATAAGATAGGTCTTATTCCTGAGAAAAAGATTATTATTTTGCCCAAAGAAAACCCGTATATCGAGTATTTGAGTACAAAAACTTAAGGACTTAGTTTCAAGACAAAATATCAATGTTAATTAACTTAGGAGAAGATAGATCGGCCATTAATCCTTGAAGTTGTATGTAGAGTAGTTCCATACTTGCTACTATTAAATTGAAGCCACTATATGACCAAACCATCATATTATCCCAAATAAATTTATTAAGTAACTAATGATGGCCTTTTTTTAAGGAAAACAAAATAAATGACCCACCAAAATAACCTATGCCATCAAAGGAACCAACAAATTTTGGCCTTAAAAGGTCCCAAGGGAGTATGAATAGCATTAAACATAAAGATCAATTAACTTACCATATGACATTTTTAGTGGTCATTACAAGATATTTGTAACCTTATTTTTGGTTCATAAGCTTTTATTTCCTCTTTATGTTGAAATGTATTTTACAAATATTACAAGACATTCTTTTTGGCCGTATTCGATGTGTAATTATGGTATTTTACGTTTTTCACATAATTTTACTGACAATTAACATCTTGTCGAGTGCTCGTTTTGTCGGGCTTATCCAATGTGTAATCATGGTAATTTATAGTTATTTCTATAATATACAGTATAACATTTTGTCAAACGGCATCACAGTATGTAATTAAGGTGTTTCTCAACTAAATAGGTTGAGGATTCAAGTCTCGTCTTGAATATAGGTGTAGTATAAATAGATGAGTATGTTTGTGTTAATAAAAAAGTAAAAATAAATAAATAAATAAAATAGATATCAACATCAAATAAATAAATAAATAAATAAAATAGATATCAACATCTATAATATGAAAATTGTGAGCAAAAAACGTCCTAAAAGCACATCTTTAACTCCTTAAAAAGTAAGGCACAATGGGAAAGTGAGATTTTCATGAATAAAGTCTTACCCATATGAGGGCAATATATACCTTAAAGATACAATATATGTAATATGCATATAACACCCCATTTAATATTATTATGCCAAAACAAAGTAAGTGATACCCTTATTTGGGTAGCATATTTCAGCATATTACAAAGGCCAAATCCTTAAATGATACATAAATACACATAATGCACCATCCTATATATAGCTTATACCTTACAATATAACCTACACCAATCAACCTACAAATATCCAACACTCTTATAACATTTCATGGCATCACAAACAGAAGAAATGTCTGACAATGGTGGTGTCGCTACACCACTCAAGGCAGTGGTTGATGAGCAGCAACCGCAACCTATGACCGTAGAAGTTGTGGACGATAAGAACAAATCGCCACGACATCCTCGTTGGACAAGACAAGAAACACTTACACTTATAGAAGGCAAGAAAGTTGCTGAGGAAAGAGGTCGTAGGGGACGGAAATCGAGTTCAGTTTTGGGGTTGGATCATGTTGAACCCAAGTGGGATGCGGTTTCATCCTATTGTAAACAAAGGTCAGTGAACCGTGGTCCGGTCCAATGTAGGAAAAGATGGAGTAATATGGTGGGTGATTTCAAGAAAATAAAAGCGTGGGAATCACAAGTGAACCAAGAATGTGATTCTTATTGGTTGATAAGGAGTGATTTNACGACGGTTACCCGGCCGGGTACATCTAAGTCAAAAACTCGCCCTCCCCGCGTAACGTAAACAAGAAAACCTCATTTGTTTACTGCTTACGTAATGACCTTCAAAACACAAGTCTTAATTACCAATCATTGGAAAAAATATATATTCACGGATCAAATGAACCACTACTAAATAAACACAAAACCCGAACCGCTTAAAATACCAATCAATACCAATTTACTACAATCTCGACAAGTTTTAATAAAAAAACGACTTCCGAAAAATAGCAAATATTCTTGTTTTACTCCAGGTCAACATATAATCAATACAAAACAAACATTATGTACAAATTTAGCAACAACATCTTTCTGCATGTAGTACTATTTTCTTTCTAAAGATGCCCAACACTTTAACACTAAAAATCAATCCTTATACAGTAAAAAAAAATAAATAAATAGTCAATTTCTGAAACAAATATAGCAATTGAATATGTACCCTCCTAATGAGGTAAAATTTTCATTTATTACATAACTCAGAAATTTAACCCAGTTTAGCCACAATCACTTTATTTTTTTACCCAAATTAAATTCTTGCCTCTAGATCTAAAAATTTCAAATTATATCAAAATACATAAATACATTTTTATAATTTAAAAAAAAAAAAAAAAAAAAAAAAAAAAAAATTAATCACTAAAACAAAACATACCCACAAAATTAAATCATACCCATTATGTAAAAATGCGCCTTTTATATAACCACATAATCAAATTAGTACTAAAACACCTAATTAAATCAACATGCATAAAAAAAACCTTAAAATCAACTTACATTTAATCAAGAACTCAATTAAATATCAAATTCATACAATTCACATCAAAATAAACCAATTGAAGCAAATTAGTACATATAATACCTGTTCTTGAACATAAATCTTCAATTCTTGACCAAATTGAAAAATTGAACCGAAATTAGTGAATTAAATAAGGTGAATTGAGTAATTAAATGGGTTAATTAGATTTTTAAAATGCATATTTGGAGAGAGGAAAATTAGGGGGAGGAAATATTTTGGGAGAGATGACAAAAGGGTGTGGAAAGCGTGCTATGTTTTCCACTTCCTTGAACCCATCGAACATGGGTCCCATTAACTTAACTATAGTTAGTTAGCTAGTTAAACCCCAACTCGTGTTGGGCTGATCGGGTTTAGCTGTATTATATATTTTTAGTTTATGTTTTATTTTATAGCGTTTATAAAATAGCTACGTACTTTTATTTAATTTTGTTTTATACATTATAAAATAGCTACATACTTTTATAAAATAGCTGTATTATACTTTAGTTTATGTTTTATCTGATAATTTTTATAAAATAGCTACGTACGTTTATCTGATAATATCGTTAAAAAGAACTGCGCAAATGTTAGATATTATTTTGAAAAACTAATGGTGACTAATTGCTAAGCACTTTGATTATTTGAAGTTTAATCACTATTTGAGGTAGAGAACGCACTTTGATTATTTGAAGTTTAATCACTATTTGAGGTAGAACTTGATGTCGATTAAGGTATTTTCATGATCCTTATGCATGTCTTGTTAGATAAAAACATTAGTTTGAATGTTGTTGCTGAAGGACTCTGGAGTATGGATAGCCTTTAAAGGCTATGGGCCAAATTGATTGAATTGGGTATTCTTGGGCCAAATTGGTCTAAATATGTGATTTTCACATTTACAGATTAGTAATTCAGGGCATGGACTAAGTTTGTTATGTTAGGATTATTGGGCCATAAATGGGTCTGATTCTATGATCTAAAGTCTAAACTCTAACTATCCATTAAGAGAATAAATTTATTTTAGATCTTAAACACCATGCTATAGAATAGTTTGTCTATAAAATAAAAGTCTTCACATTAGAAAAATGATTCACATAGATGCAGTTTTATCCACACACACATACGATACAAGTCGTTGTATGCAAATTCTTGTATAAATTGTCTTTGATGCGTACAAATCATCTCTTATAGACCACGCATGTGATAAATTTGGTTTACTATTCAAACGTGGCTCATATAGGTTTATTCTTCAATAAGAATTAAAATCAACAAATGTTCAGAAAATTAAATATTTGAGAAAAACTGAATTGGATAAATAAGAAAGATCGATTTTGTCGCGGGACAAAATTGAGCTACCCGAATAGCAAATTAAAACCAAAATTGGACACTCATTTGATAAAAATGACTAAATTAAATATTAAGGGGGGGAAAAGTCGTTAACACATGTGTCTAAGTTGCAAACAGAAAAAGTTAAAAAACGAGGTAACCATGAAATTTTAAAGGTTAAATCTAATATGGAGTTTTATTCGTATTGGTCAATAAAGTTTAAAATTGTGTACTACTTATGAAAATGGAGCATCTTCTTCCTAATATATTCAGTTTTTATGCTAGCACCAGGTCGCTGTTACTAAAAATTAACAATAATGATGGGATGTGATGACGTATAGTCTCCACTCGGGTCACGGACTCGATTAGTAAACAATACTAACACTTAAGCCCACCACGAGCGGGCCGCTATAACGATAACTGGACTACCAGTTGGATGGTTTGGGCCTACAAGGCCCAAGCCCAAAGTTATTAACGGATAAGATACGGGATATCTCCTAAATAATGGAGATATATACCATATATCCGATATCGGCGAATAGGCCGAAGAGTGAGGAGCACGAAACCTTATCGGTTACGTGTATATAAATAGGGCATCACAGCTCTCGTCTAAGGTACGATTTACAAACCCTAAAACTCTTCACAAACCCTAAATTCGATTACTTACTCTCACGCCAGAGGATAATCGGGGGAGACAATCACTCGATAAGCCTAACGGTGTTTGTTGCTTTCATAGTGCGCAGGTCCCCAAGCATTATCATCTAATTGATACGAGAACAGGAACCCAAACAAGGAACGCCCAACTTTTGTATCAACAAGTGGCGCCATCCGTGGGACCCTACACTAAGAACTAGGATGACGAAGCACAAAAACACAAGCCAGCGGACTCCGCAGATGGATAAGGCACGCGGTGACCCTCCAAGGAGGAACTACCCGGATCTGACCCTTAGGCAAACCACTGGGACAACCAGTGCGCCTGGTCACCAGGAAGTGGAATCACCCCCAATCATCCCAACAGTGGAGCTGCCCGCTGCAACAACTCAGACCACTACGGTGGTTCCAAACAATGAGGATCTTCAGCGTACTCTCTTTACCACTCCTCACCAGACGGCAACTGCTGTGGACAACACAGCACCGCCAGGCGCACCTGACAAAGAGAGGAGGGTTAACCTAGAAGAGAACATCACTGCGCTGGAAGAAGATACTCAAGGAGCAATGTTAAAAAATTTCGTATCACGAAATTTTGACACATTGAACAATCTCCTGCAAGAGGAGTCAAGAAGAAGGTCGAGTCATAACTTACATGCTCGACTTAACTTCAATGGAACATCTCCACCGCGTTACCTAGAGCGCGAGCATAATGAGAGGCGCACCGATGTCCACTCTAGACTCGGTACGCCGTCTAATTCGCAGTACTCGGAGGAATACGAGGGTAATGGGCGACGCACACCCGTTTTCTCTAGGCTAGGTAGTCGCAGAGTCCACGATAGAATCGGACCACGACGCTCACCAAGCGAAGGTTCTTCTAGATCGGGAAGCAGAAGAGCTTACGACAAATCTGGGAAACGATCTTCCCCAAGTGAAAGCCCTTCTAGCTCGGACTCCGATGAAAAACGGCGCAAGCGCCGTAAAAGAAGCGATTCTTCCTCAAGCAGTTCCTCGGACAACGAGGATAAGGAAACAGGACACTGGAAGTCCAGAGGAAGACGTCGCGAGGAAGAGGATGAGGACATATCCCTTCCTTGGCGTCGCCAAAAGGTTGGTGCGTTCTCAAAGCGCATCAGCGATTATTCAGACAACAAGAAAAGGCGCATGCCTTCCAATGTCAAAACATATGATGGAACGGGTGACCCTGATGATCACCTAAAAATTTTCGAATCCGCTGCTGGCATCGAAAACTGGCCACAACCTGTGTGGTGCCATATGTTTAACTCCACGTTGGTAGGGAACGCGCGAACTTGGTTTAGCAAACTTCCACGAAGAAGTATAAAAGGGTATGAAGAGTTGCGGAAAGCATTCCGCTTGAACTTCACACAAAGAAAGAAGTACGCTAAGGACCCAGTAGAATTGGCCAGGATCAAACAACGCCAAGGGGAGTCCACGAGCGCCTTCATGGAGCGCTTCAAAGACGAATGCATACACATTAAGGCATGTCCTGAAATACTAAAAATTTCAGGATTCATGAATGGGATCACCAACCAAGACCTTATCAAAAAATTAAATGATAAAGTTCCCCAAACATTCGACGAACTAATGAAGCGTACAAGGTCTTTCGTTCAAGGAGAAGCCGCCGTCGCGGATAGCAAGAAAGCATATTCTAACTACAGGCCGCAAGAACAGTCAAGGAGACAATCCAATGACCATGGCGGCAATCGTAACAAAAGCTATCGCAATGATGGAGGCGCACGGGGGAACGACAAGTATACCCCACTGACAAAAACTCCTAGAGAGATATTCGCAACAGAGGGAGCAAATTTTCCCAAACCTCCACCAATGCGCACCCCAGAAGGAAAGCGCATAGGGAATGGTTACTGCGACTACCATGGACAGAAAGGCCACACAACGAACGAGTGTGTCCAGCTTCGCCAACTAATTGATAAATTAGTAAAAGAGGGTAGGATGGACCACTTAGTCAAAAACATTAAAGAAGGGAAGGATAAGCAAAGAACCGTGGATAAAAAAGAAACCACCTAAAGACAATGCAGACACAATTTACATGATACAATCATGGCAGCGCAAAGTCAAACAAAAGGTCAGCCAAAGGTTCTCACCTAACGACGAGATTTCCTTCCCAAAGTTGACCGCGGAAAACGCGGTGGCAGAACCACTCACAATATTCACCGTATGTACGTAGATGGAGGAGCATCTGCGGAAATAATGTGTGTAAAACTAGAAGGGGGGTTGAATAGTTTACCGCTTTTTACGTTAATTATCTTTTACAAATTACCCGTTTTAATCAAAGATATACTTGACGTTTTGCTTTATTATTTGAATGGAAACACTTTGACCATCTCAAAGTTAATATGTGAACACAACACAATATATATATAAAGCATGCAAGTAAAGAGATAGAACGATCAAACCACAACACGATTGTTTATCGTGGTTCGGCTACAAGGACCTCACTTGTCCTTGCCCTACGTCCACGCCCCGAGTATCCAACTCGAGAGTTTCAAGCACTATCAACAAACTCCTTCTCGGTGGAGAAACCTTTCACACGTCGCTTAC
>LBNU01003133.1:68330-87158 GCA_014162995.1 Artemisia annua
TCATAGCCCCACTTTAACTCTTAAACTGTTTATAAACCCATTGGGGGAGATACATGCTATTTTACAATTTGGACACAAGTACTTTGGACTGCATGCTTACCTGAATGTATTATTGCCTAAGTACCGCTATTGCCAAATAAGTCCCTCATATTATGACCATTAATCACTTCCATGTGAACGCGAATATTGTGAATAGGCCTATTGGGATTGACGAATCCCGTTTGCGTGGTCAGTTAAGATGCCACAAACGCACTATATTTGAGTAACTAGGTAAAAGGCAAATTACCTACCAGGGCATTATTATTATCATCTCTATGATACCCACTGTTAACGTTTTGCGTGTCATGAGCTTAGTGCAATAATAACTACTTTATCAATTATCTCATAAACATGAAATCTTGTGGTCCATTATTTATACAAAAACCTATGAATTTCACTCAACCTTTGTGTTGACTTTTTAGCATGTTTATCTCAGGTCCCTAAGGTATTTGGCAAGCATGAAGTCGCACGGAGAATGTTTTTGATGGCTTGCATAATAATATCATTCGATAAACCTTTATAAACTTTTATGTTTTGTGTCTTGTACTCTAAGACTACTTGGGACCTCTTGTAACTCTGATGTTTTGTTAATATCGAATGATAAGCTTTTAAAGCGTCTCATTTAGAGTCGTTTTCTATGATTATGACTGTTGTACTAATAAGTAGCACCCCAATAATGTTACATTCCGCTGTGATATTTTGAGGGTGTTACAGTACTTGTTATGGTACATGTACTTACTATAATGGAACATTTGAAAATAGTACATGTCTTTATTGATAGTATATGAATATTAATGGCTCAAGCCCATTAATTATAGGCCAAATTCAAACCCATTATCAACACTTGATAGGCTCGTCCACATTCCCAGGCCGCGCACGGCCTGGAAGAACCTCTTAGGTTGCTTAACTAACATGCGTGAGACAACTGTCTCCCAACTGTCACTAACGGGTAAGATGTAATATCTGACATATGACAAAGGGAGACACACAATAGGAATGTTGGAGAAGGTCACGACCTTTTACGGGCCAAAGAGAGGATGCCACTTGACATCCTTGTCTACCCGTTAGATGATCAACACCTAGCTTATCTACAGCTATTGATCATCTACATGAGGTTTATCTTTAAACCCGAAATATGTCTCTATAAATAGAAAGCATCCCAAAAAAATAAATAAATAAATAAAAATCACTCTCTTACATTTTTACACACACATTCATGGTTTGTTTGAGTGTTGCCCAAACACTTGATTCTTAATCATCCCTTTGGGTCTTTACCGTTCAACATGAGAAACCGAACAACACAACCATCTCAATCCGCTCTTAGTCTCGATTTACATACTTTTTATAAAAGTCATAAGCTTCTATAAGCTCAAGCCTGTTGAAATTAGCTTTTTAAAAACAAATAGAGCTTATACCTAATCAAATTACCATTTTTTCAAAGCAAATACATTTATTAAAGAAATGCCTCGCTGAATGCAATAGACTAAACAACAAATGCATCAGGATTCCGCACCAAGTCAGTCCATACTAAACTTTCCTTTAAGCACCTATTTGAAAGTTATATAGGAGTTGTGGATTAAACTTAAGGGAATATGTTCTCGTCTCAAACAACAACTTTATCATCTGCAAAAGCGTGCAAAATCTTGTACGTCACTTGCAAGTGCATTAAAGGACAATTAAAAGAACTCGATAAAAAAGTCTTTTCAACCAGTAATTTTACAAAATAGATTATGAGCCATCCATCAAGGATTTAGCCGAGGTGTTAAGGATTTGACGAGGAATATTTCACCAAACATTCTTCATGTAGAATCTACCTTTGAACAACGAACAAGAATATGGCCGAGATCCGCAACATTTGGATCACAAATAAGATATAGGATAAAAGGAACGTCAATACCTTTATTAACCAAGTTTGAAAGATGGGGAATGCGGTCGCGAGCAACCATTCAACCCATAATGTTAACCTTTTTAGGAACCCAAGACTTCCATTCTAAAAGTTTGAAATTTAATGATTAAACACGCAAAATCATAAAATATGTGTGAATTTAATTTAATATATTTTTATGTTATTTTACAATAATAAGTTTTGGTTTCAACTAATTTGTCAAGCACATCTTTGAAAATATAACCTCAAGCTTTTATTTTATAATATAAGCTCAAGCTGCAGCTTCTGCCCTAGCTCTAATCCTTAAAATTTTGCCAACGATACCCTTAAAATTGAATGTGTAAAATGAAGTAAAAGTAATGTTAAAACTTAAACCCCATTTTTTACCGATTGAGATAATAGTGTTATGGATTTATTGTTTACTTTAATCTCTGGTTATCAAACTACATTTTATCAAAATTGCTAAAAGCTAACCGCTCTTAACTACTTCAAAATTTTCGGCACCAAACCCATTATATGGTACATACATTTCAAGGAGTTGTAGCATGATAATCTAAACATGTTACGACATTATTTATCACCTTCAAAAACTAAACGTGTCACTTTAATTAATCATAGAGTAAAATACACTGTTCGTCCATGAACTTATACCAAAACATCATGCTAAGTTTGGCAAAGTTTTTTCGTCATGCAAGGTCCCTACTTGCATGTTTTCCATCACCTAATGTACCTTTGACCATTATCCTTGACCATTATCCCTCAGTTAACCTCCGTTATCTACCGTCACGGTTGTTTTTAATATGAGGGGATAATGGTCATTTCATCTATTAATTAATATTGAGTAAGAGTAAAACACGCTACCACGTGACAATGTACAATGTATCTTCTTCCTATAAAAATTCGTCTCCTTTTTATCACCACTCATCCCTAAACTTTCTTCTCTCCAAAAATCTTATCTTTTTAAAATATGAAAATGGTGCGTTGTAATTGCTCGAAACCAGCTGTGGTGAAAACTTGCTAGAACAATATAAATCTTGGACGGAGGTTTTATGCTTGTCACCGACACGATAAGACATTTATTTATTTATTTATTTATTTATTTTTATTTTATTTTTAATGTTTAACTTGTATGTTTCATGTTCGTTTATGGTTCTTTGTTTACAGTAACAACGGTGGTTTAAGTTATAGTTGTAAGTTTTATGTACAATAATAATGGTGGTTATCTATAGTTGCTAAACAGTAACAATGGTGATTTAAGTTTAAGTTGCAAGTTTCATGTTCAGTTTAACAAATTGACAGTAATTTGTTTTCCTAACTCGTAACCTATTTCATACATAAGAACATCAAAATTTTAAACTGATACGATATCAACATCACCAAATCAACTATGGTTCCTTACCTCTATCGTATATTCTACCAGACCAGTATTTAAAAATACCATTGTTGTAAACCCTCATGCTAAAAATCTTAGATCTAACACCTGAAGAGAGAGGGAGAGAGAGAGAGAGGAAAAAAAAAAAAGGTGATCATTATCAAATCTTAACTGCAAAAAAGATAAGCATATCAGATATTCTAACGATTATAACAAAAAACATACCGTATTTCCCCTTATTTAAGTTGTACAAAATGGTACCATCAATTTGTATACATGGATCTCTTCTTACTTTCCATAATGTAAAATCCATGTTGTGAAATTATCTATCTCAATAATACGGCACTGGTTTTGTGACATGCAATTAAGGTTTGTGATAAATCTTGTAAAGAAAGTTTGGGGATGGAAAAAGAGTATAAGTGGTATAGATGTATATGAGGCGAAAAAATGGATAAGACAAATGGATAAGACATGTAGGGGAAAAAAAACTTTGTCAAACTTAACACGATGTTTTATTACAAGTTCAGGGGTGAACGGTGCATTTTACTCTTAATCCTATTTGCCTGATTGCTAAACTCCAATAACAAATACACGAAAAGCAAAATCATATGATTGAAACACAAGATAAAAGTTAAATGTATACCCAAAATTCTCTCTAGGCCCAATTAATCAATCAGAGCCATTTATTTTCTAATCAAAACAAAAATACCCAATTTCACCTAAAAAAAATAAAAAAAAAAAAAAAAAAAAAAAAAAAAAAAAAAAAAAAAAAAAAAAAAAAAAAAAAAAAAAAAAAAAAAAAAAAAAAAAAAAACAACTTGTTAATCATTACGCGAAAAGAATAATATGATCACAACGAGAATTAAATCATCTTTCTATAGTGGGACACTTCTATGCACTTTCGACGAACTTTTATTATTATTATTATTATTATTATTATTATTATTATTATTATTATTATTGAGTGTTGAAATTTACGTCTAGAAAAATCACATGTGATTTATTATTTTAAAATCACATGTGATTCCTAACATACAAATCACATATGATTCCTAACATACAAATCACATGTGATTTTTTTAGACGCAAATTTTAAAATTAAAACAGAACTCGAAAAGAAATATTTTATCGAAAGTATATCGAAATGCCCGTCTAGTAGAAGATAGAAATATTGTCGTCGTGATAGTGTATTTTTGTCGTTTAACAATGTATCGTTTCCAAAATATTATATTTTTAGAAAAAAATGAAAAGTTATTTTGTTTAGTTTTGATAAAATATACTTCCCCCGTTTTAAAATTATTGTCAGGAGATAAGAATTACAAAGTTTAATAAAAGTGGGGCCACTTTTTTTTAACCACTTAAAGAGAATATTCGTTAACTATATTTTTTAGTTTTTACTTAAATAGGAAAGTGGACAATTAATTTGAAACATCACAAAATAAAAATGTGGACAATAATTTGATGGCACAAACAGTAAATTGTTAAGAGTGGTTCGTTAGATATATAAAGAACATAGGTGTCTATATCGATCTCTAAACCTGAAACATAAATCCTACTCGTATGAAACAAGGATTGGAGAACATAGTCGCCAAAAAAAAAAAAAAAAAAATCGTCCAAAAACGCGGCGTAAGCTTGTAGGGGGACGGCAAGACAGTGGGACCCACCTAACAAAATACCATAGCACCACTTGTGTGGCACACGTGTCAAGCCATGATTTGTTACTTATAAAGTGATATTGTGCCAAATATTAAATTATATTGAATTTTCAGTTTGAAGTCCGCCTTTTAAAAAGTAAATAAATAAACTGGATTGGAATCCCGTTTTGAATTCCGTAATTTGTACACGTCAGCATGTAAGGATAAATGGAAGGTGGTCTTGTCGATGTTACGGAACTACCGACGGTTATATGTTTTGTTTTTGGTCCTTGAAGTTTGACTACTTGTCATTTTTGTGCCCAAAGTTTTTAACCTTTTTTTTATGATGGAAAAAGTTTCATGTTACTATTTTTAGTTTGGTTTTTCTAACTTGTGCCCTAAGGGTGGTGGCAGTCATGCTTTCGAAATCATCCATACCTCCCAAATCCACCAATAATATCATTCCACCTCATCCCAACCATTTCATACTTTTTTCATACCTCCCAACCCTTTTTTAGTGGCAACCATGCCTTTTTCATACCTCCAAACTTTTTTTTTTTCATAAATAATATTAAACAATTTAATTAAAACATAAATATTTCATTAATAATTAAAAAAACATTACATAATACTTGGAAAAAAAAAACTACATAATTATATCTAAAAATCCATAGGCCATTATGTTTCTTATCATAATCGACCAAAGCATTATTCATCACGATGACATCGCTACATCCACTCTCACGAATGCGACTCTACAATTAACACAAGTATATAATTTAACACAAGTATATAAATTAACACAAGTATATAAAAAACAAAGTTTAAAATTTACCTGTTGGATGTATAGCCCGTTAAAGATACCCATTGCGCGATTCATGTTTTTCCATTTTGTGTTCAAGCTATGATGAGTTCGCTTAGTGCCTACTATGGTGGCCGCGAAATGTTCTTGAATTCTTTCCCAAAACTTATCTCTACCTTGTTCAATCCCGACTCTTTGACATGTCGAGATATGCATCCACGCTTTAGCCAAAGCAACCTCTTCAATCGCCGTCCAACTCTTTTTATCGGCTTTAGATTTCCCTTTACGTACTTGCACATCTTCATCTAATATAAAAATAACGTATAAAAAAATTAATAAAGTATATAAACAAAAAATATACATATACAAATAAAACGTATATATAAAAAAATATACATATACATATATAAAAAAAATTAAAACGTATATATAAAAAATAAAACGTATATATAAAAAATAAAACGTACCACTTTGAGTTTCTTGTTGCGTTTCCGGGACAATCTCAACATCATCTTCATCATATATAGGTAGTTCGCGTTCCACACTTGGTTCACGATGCGACGGACCATCACGGTAGTCACCAAACGGGTTCCACTCACTCGTCATTGTTACGTTATATTGGGTTGGATTCATCGGTGGTGGATGTTGGGGATAGTATCCCGATTGAGGGTATTGTTGAGGCATCGGTGGTGGAGGTTGGGGATAATAGCCCGATTGAGGGTATTGTTGAGGGTATTGTTGAGGCATCACTTGCGGACGAACACGGCCACGATTACCACGACCCCGACCTTTTTGTGAATTTTTTGATTTGCTTGGATCCATGCTAAAGATGTATGTGTTTTAAAATGTATGTATTTTTAAATGGAAGTATGAAAATGAGTTGTTTTGGTTTAGTATTTATAAGAATTTTTTTTTCTTTGTTCAAAACATGCAACGGCTACAACAAGGACCAACAGTTCCTTTTGTTTTTGTCTTCTAGTCCAACGGTTACTTTTTCACTCCATACCTCCGAAACATTTCATGCCGTTGAACACATGCCGCTGCCCATACCGGTGGGGTGGCAACGGTGTTTGCCGCCGGTATGGGGATGCCGATGGGCATACCGCCCACCATTGCCACCACCCTAAGGGAACAAGTTAAGCACACCAAAAGTACACATGGATTCACGAAAAAGTATAAAAAAGTAATAAAAGACCCATGAATTTTGTCTCACTGAGTACTTTTTTGTACCTTTTTGCGGGCCTATTATTACTTTTTGGACACAAGTTAGAAAAACACTTTTTTAATTTAGTTGAGACTTATGGGTTGAGATTATATCATGCTAATATGAAACATGACTCGCAAACAAAATTGTGAGATCTTTTACATGACTCAATTTTATTTATACAATAGATCAGCATTTAAATAATCTCAATCCTAAATTTAGACAAAAGACCAGCATTTAAATCTTGTGGACGAATATCCTGTGTTAGACTGGAAAAAGTCAAGAAACAACTATCGAGATATCAGTTAAGCCACATGAATTCGAGTCTAACATGAGTATGGTCTTTCTTTGGACCATTTTTAAAAATATAGACAAAGTAGTGACAAAAATAGATATCCACTTGTTGTATGTCTAATAAATTCGAAGTTCATGTCCAAATATTGTATAGAGATTTAAGGTGACAAGTTGGCTTTTATTTAATTCAATGAATGATTCAATCATTTATCCACTCAAATCTTCTTGTTAAGATTTTTGGGTAAAAGGATTATAACCGGTGAAATAGTTAAGATAGTTAATGTTGCTGTTTGAAAAATCCGATCGTATTGATTGATTGTTTTCGTAATTAAAAAGATCATCACTTATAAACATGTAAACGTTTTTAAATATTGTTTTTTTTATGTAATTGTATAATCCTTGTAATTTTGTATCATTTAGATCTATGATAACAACTCATCTTGCATCATATTATTCGCAATACACATCTACTTCAGTTCTTTCGGTTTGAGGCCTACTATATAAACTATTTTGCTAGTTTCTTTGAACAAAATTAGATAATTATCTCATTCTAGTTTAAATTACGACGTACACTACTTGAACATTAATATGATGCCATAAAGTGACAATTTGGTATGACAATTCTTCTATTCCACCAATTTCACGAATCAAACATGTCAAATATGTTGTTTGTATGATAAGAGAAAAAGTTGGCCGAATGAAAAATAAGACACAAAATGGCCTTGGTGAGTGAATATATGGGTGTCTAGTCTTTGTCAATAAAGAACTTATCCATTTTATAGGTTGGTTTTTAAGAGCTTATTCTACCAAACCAACATATGTTATATACCAATATTAGTGTTTTAGATTTTGCATGTTCTGTAAACTATATGTAGTCCTAGAAATATATATATCAACAACATAAGCATGTCAATTATAATGTCTACTCACGTGTTTATAGCCGCGCAATGCAATTCACGTTTTTTAAAATGTTTGTTTAACTGATACGTAATAAGATTACCAGAATAAAAGTTCCAAAGTTAGTTTGACGAAACTTAGTACGGATAGTGATTAGTTTTTAACTTATGATCTACAAACCACGTTTCGTTAAGAGCAAAAATTTTGAAGCAAACGATTAGACATTTTTTACGATTTAGTTAAGAACGAGTAAATGTTGATTTTATATATTCAATAGGCAAATTGTTTTTGTTTCTTAAAAAATAGATAACTTTTATTTACGCAAAAACAAAAGCTTCAAGCTATTAACCAGAAGCTTGAGTTTGTTAAGCTATTGTCGTATCACGTCTTAGATCTTAATGCATAAAGTCAAACTTATCAAGATCATGATCTTACATAAATTCGTTTTTGTATTCGCAAAATTAGAATCGTAAGATTTAATCGAGATCTTAAAATACTACTAAAATGTCAAACCTTCTTATAAGATTTGTAATGACATTATATAGTTATACATAATATTCACTATCATAGACAACTTAAATGAATGATAAATGAAAATTTCACTGTTGAAACGCACATGGGGTGTTTGGGGTTGCGTTTCCTACCTAATTATTTGCTTATCACAACTTGAAAACACACATGGAAAAAAAAATGTTAGTGTTTTATAGGAAAAGGTAAAAAGTGCTTATTTACGTTTTGAAGACTCCCAAACTGCTTTTTCTAAAAGTAAGTTGGGAGGTGCAGTCGAGAAACGCAATTTGAGAAATGCACTTTTGAGAAACGCACTTTTATTCAAACACCCATATAATAGAAATACTACAAATATATTGAATCACTTCATTTTTCAATTGTTGTCGTATAAGAGGGTGTTTGGGATTGCGTTTGCAACCCACTTATCTGCTTATTATAATCACTTTGAAGTGTTTGGGTGTGTGTTTGCAAATTGGGTTTTCATCCTCCTAAATGTAGTTTTGAGGCTGTAATTAGGGACTTACTTTTTGAAAACATGGTTTTGAACCAAAACGTGATAAGCAATCCCAAACACCCCCTAAATAATGTATTGGGTAAAGAATATACGATATCACTACCCTCTCAAGTGTTTGTTTCCCACTTTAAGATCATAATATGATGTTCAGGATAATGGAAATGAGTAATACCATGCCAGAGTATTAAAATTTGGCCGAATTTTAAAAACAAAGTTTGTCCTTAACAAAAAATTTGAAGCTATAGTAGGATCGAGATTGATTTCCACGATCTTATTCCGATCCTCTACTATTTCCGATCCTACTTTGATCTTGCAAGGTTTTCTTATTTACGATCATAAAAGCGGATGATTTTACGATAAATATCACGACTTTGATAACTGTGCAAAAAGTCATTCTAATGACTTTTTCAAATAGAGAAAAGTTTCCAGAAAAACTTGCAATAATATCCGTTAGGAAAATGGATAGTTGACCTCTAAAATTTTTTACTTCGTATTTAGGAATTTATACCATTTTAACAGGGCTTAACCAAACAAATATGAGATAAAATTTTAAATTCGGATGCCTCCAAATTTCTCCGATTTCCTCTGACCAAACAACCTCTAAAGTTTATCTTTTTCTCTTTCACTTATAACTTAATTTACTTTTGTTCCTTAAATTTGTGTCTATGACTCCCTTCGTTTCAAATTATAGTAATAAAAAGTGAATTTTTAGTGGGATAATATTTTATTTTAGTAGTTAAACATTGTAATGGTCTCATTTTTATTAAACTGTGTGATTTTTATCTTCTAAACACAATTTTAAAGTATGTTTTTCCTGATAATATTTATTTAATATCGTTGCAAATAAAAATCTTGTTTACACTTTAACGTATATCTTAATATACTTTGTATTTGAATTTTTATATGTGGTGTTTTTTTTTTTACCATTATGTTGATTAAAGATTTGTTCGTTTAACTTTTATATTAATTCATTTCTGAATAAAAGCTGCCTAATAGAAGACCTTTTGTTTTACCGCTTATTTTTTCAGTAATCATTTTCTATCATTTTCTATTAAGTTATATACAAATAACCTTCGTATGACTTTATAAATTCAACATTTTTTTAATTCATATTGAGTTAATTAAATTAAATTCAAATACCATTTAAATTTTGTTATAAAGTGTGGATAAATAAAATATTGTATTGCTTTCATCAATTTTTTATAAATTTTTATGTTACTAGTTTCTTTAGCAAATTTTTTAATGTTACTAGTAATAAAATATCAATGTAGAGGAAATGTTGGGGAAAATAGGAAAAAGAAAACGTGTGACTTTTCAAACAAGTGGCAAGAAAGATGATAAGGCTAACATGCACCTTCTCTCAGGCTAGTGTGCAAG
The DNA here is from genome assembly GCA_014162995.1 of Artemisia annua. NCBI lineage: Eukaryota > Viridiplantae > Streptophyta > Magnoliopsida > Asterales > Asteraceae > Artemisia > Artemisia annua. The sequence continues at coordinate 78,859 of LBNU01003133.1, forward strand.
GAGGTGATGGGATCACCATCCGGCCCCACTTCACACTTCTCTCCCTTGACCACCAACATTTGCATCACCAAAAACACAATTCCTAAAACATTATTCGGTGAACACTTCACCAAATGGAAAAGCAAAATAATTGGCCCCATGTGTACCTTTTTATTGTAATTATTTTGTGTGTGAGTGTGTGGGGGTATTTAGTGAGGTTTATTTTTATAAAGTGGGTATTTAATTAAAAGTGAAGTTAAAGGTGATGATGGTTTCCTTGCCTTCCAAAAAGTGAAGAGTGGTGAAGGGAAGTGAGAGGAGAGAGAAAGCTGACGTGGCGCTGATGTATATGGTGAAGGTGTAGTCACCTTGCCTACTAGCCTCATAGAATAAAAACTCGTTTGGTGGGACAAAGATTCCTGTATTTGTAGCTTCTGGCTGCAACCACACACAAGCTCCTACCAGACAAACCGTGGCTTTGGTCCCTACCATCAAACTAGCCCCGCATACTGATCTTCCTTCAATATCACGTGGCTAATAATTAGGCTTTGTTTTGAGCTAAGACACGATTAGTTGGCATTTGGCAATGATAAAAATGACTAAGCTACATACTTACATTGTGTTCTCGAGTTGAGTAAAAGGGAGGAAGTAAAATGAAAGTGAGAAGTTTGTGTTCTTCAACTTTTTTTAGGAAGTAAAATGAGATAAAGTGAAGTAAAGTCATTATATTTTATTTATAAAACTTTCACATTATCTTCTCAAGTTGAGTAATAAGAGGTAAAGTAAATGAAAGTGATGTTTGTTGTGTTCTCAAGTATTAGTTGGGAAGTAAAGTGAAAGTAAAGTAGTGAAAGTGATATGATTTTACATTAAAAACTTTCACCCCACTTTTGGGGTGAAAGATAACTTTACATAATTTCTATTTCTTTACTCCCTCTTAATTTACTTTACTTTCACTTTCTCATTATTCTTTTTTTGAGAATATAGTGTCACTCCACTTTTTGGGTGAAAGTCACTTTACTTCATCTATCTTATTTTACTTCTTTTTTCTTTCACTTCCGCTCATTTTTTTTCTCGAAAACGAATCGTTAATACTTGTTACACATTAACACAATTAGTGGTCATTTAATTTTAACCTTTGAATTTCACATATATTACAATCATATTATTAGGAATAATTTCATAACAAGTTTAAACAAATCATTCATTTTCATTTGGTTAAAACTTAAACCAAATGTGAACTCATAGTTAAAATAGGGGTACTAGAATAGGGGTACTAGAATCTAAATAGCCGTCTCTAATTAAGTAATTAGTCGACCTAATCATTCATTCACATTTAGTTAAAACTTAAACCAAATGTGAACTCATAGTTAAAATAAGGTACTAGAATAGGGGTACTAGAATCTAAATAGCCGTCTCTAATTAAGTAATTAGTCGACTTAATGTTTATCCAAGCTAAGATTGGGTATAATGTTGATCAAATTCACCAACTTGACGTCAACACCGTATCATCATTCAGCACACAAACAAATCAGCCATCAAGTAATGGTCACTACTAAAGGAAACACATAAAAATATTCCACTTTATGCGAACATAAGAAGAAAAAAAAAAGTGTGCCACCAAAACCGTTGCAAAAAATAGGGTTTGCACTCGATTGGGATGAGGTGTAAAGGGGAATTCGGTGATGCACCACCACCATTGCATCAAGTCCAAGCACTTGGTATGCGATAGTTAAACAATGTGCTTTAGCTAATTTATCAACAAATTTTTTTCCATTATTATAACTCTATAGTTTATTTTTAGATGTTTGTGATAGAATTTACAAAAGATTTGATATAAGGATTAATTTCATATATTATCTTACTTTCATGATTAGTTTTATATATATCCAAAGTACAAGTATTGAATTACAATGTTTTAATGCATATTTGGGTATATATGATATCCAACTAAAAAAAGAGGAGATATGAAATTGACCCAAAAAAATACTACTAAATCAACATAATTCTTTTAGAATTTAACGCTTAAAGTTTTATTAATTCCCCTTCCTATTTTATTTTATTTTTATATTTTTGACACATTAAACTTTGAGCTTTTTAATGAGAAAAGGTTTTTTTAATACATGATGGCCAAGTGGTTTAATTTTGACTTTTCAACTGGCCAATAAGAGAGCTCGATTTTGTAATTGAGCTCTCCTATTGGTTGATGTGTATGATCCACTTTAAATTATTTCTTTTCCGTTATTCTTAATAACTCTATAAAGTCAATAAATACCTCTAAAGTTTGTACCCCCTAAACTATATATACACGAAATTATAAATAAAAATTAAAGCACAGATTATCGTGATATGTAAATGAATATACGAGATTGTACATATACAAACGACTCATGTTATTCCTCGAGATTAAGTAAGGATGTGTCAAAAAGTATTTTTTCCACTACTCACTTTCAATAACGACTCACATTATTCAATTTAATAAGTTTCACTCGCGTAAAAACATGGGTAACTTGACTCAAAGGGAGATTTAAAATAACCTTACATTTTGATTAGTTAAATAAAATTTACATTTAAGCTCAAAACTTTATAAATATCTAATCTTAAACCTTATATAACAAATACTCTATAAACTTTATATTTGATTTTAAAAGACAATATTTATTGTTATTGTTGTAGGTTGTAATTTATTTAGAGGAAACTCAAACAAGTAAATCAGATTGTAACAAACCCAATTAGTACGACTTATGTCAAAGCTCTCTGTGTCCTGAAGGTTCTAAAACTATTATAGAGTAAGACAATATGTTATAATTATCTAAACTTATATCAATTTAGGTTTCCATATACATATTACTATACAAAAATCACATCAGCACCATCTTTGCAAACAAACTATTGATTTTTTCAAATTTCGCAAATAGTTTGCAAATCTTACGAAATTCATGGGTGTTTAGGATCTTTTCGATAAAAGAATGGGTATTTTTTTTAGAAAAAAATGATAAAATTAGGTATTTATTGATTTTCCATAACTATTATATGTATCGACATTTGAAATTGAACTAATTGGAAAAAATGGTTGTGACCGGAAAAATTAAATGGAGATGAGGAGAAGAGGTTCAAAAAGAGTTTTGCAGCCGAGACTAAAATCGGACTATGATCTATTTCGAAAAATCGGAAGGGACCTATTTTGCAAAAGAAAAAAATCGCAAAGTACCTATTTTGCTATAAAAAAAAACCATTTTAGCCGCTTTAGTCGGTTTACGTGTCACTCATGTATCACATTGGTATAAAAACAAAAGTTAAGGTACTACACGAGTAAATTCGAGTGCACATACTATGACGGTACATTTGAAAAAGTATACGTCTATTGTATGAATTAAACCCCTAACAAAAACATCTCCAACGCATAAAGAAGTTATTATAAACGTATAAACGTATTTTATGTAAGTTTTAATCACGAAATAAGGCGTTTTGTGAGATACGCATTCATCAAGTAAGTACTTCAAATAATGTGAGAAACCTGAATCTTTTTTAAGAAGCTACGCATTCTTATAGGAAAAGGTTCTCGAAAAAAAAAAATTATTGTAAAAGTTAGTTATCTAGGCTTTTACCATTACTTTGTACTAGAAAATGTCCAAGCTTAATTATACTCGAGTTATCTTCTCATTTTGGAATATATTAAAGTAAATGTTTAATTTTATTTCAATCAAAAAATATTTTTATGAGTAAAGGTGATATTTTCTTAGTTTAAGAATGTAATGATTCATTTTTTCTTTAAATGTATGATTTTTTATAGAGAATAATTAAAAAAATGTTGGACACATGTTGATCACAACACGGTCCACACATATGACCAATGGCGGACTCATGTCGAGACAGGGTAGGATCCCGGTCCTCCCAAACTCCAGAGTTAATAATAAGGCTAGGCATCGGAAACCTTAAATCGACCGGACCAACCGAACCGAAGGCGGTCCCATTTTTTTCTTTATTTCGGTCTCTGTCCGTTCCGGTTTTACGTACAAACCGACCAATAATGCCTTTTTGGACCGGACCGAACATATTCGGTACGCTCCTCGATCCGTGGTTTTGGTCTAATTCGGTCTCGGTCCGGTCTTAGACCGATGCTCAACCCTAGTTATTAATGTAAAACAAGTAAAAATTCAAAGGTAATTTGTGAAATATCAATTATCATCCCGAAAAAACTTGGAAGCAAAATGATCTATTGTATTATTTTAGTTACTTTTGACTAGTTATTATTGTTTTATACAATTTAGATCATTACATTTTCTTTATACATATAGAGACTTAGAGCATGCACAACAATAATTTGAGTTAAAGTTTAACACGGTGCCACGTCAGCGCCATATCAGTTTTAACCTTTTCACCTTAACTCACAAAAAACACTCACAATCATAACTCAACCTTAACTCAACAACAATTTACAAAAACACTCATTCATTTAGGGGTAAAGTGATTTTTTTTTTTCCTTTTACAAACACCACCTTAACGTGAGTTAAGGGGTTAATACGGCACGTTAATACAACCTTAACGCTGAATCGTGTAAAGGCTAACGCACTTTAACGCGGGTTAAATTTCCCCTTAACGCAAGAAATGTGTTACCTGTGCAAGTGCTCTTATGTTTTGGCCCTCCCTAATGAGAGTTCTCAAGTTCTGTCACAACATATGACCCATCGTTGGCCACTATTGTTAATCGCCACTGTCCAAAAATCAAAATTAAAATGGTCATCCAAGATATTTATCAGATTTTTTATAACAACCTAAATGGAGTTGACTTGCTAAATTGACCTCGTCAAACAACACATTGAAGGAGTCGGACTAGAACGGAGAAAGAGAGCAAAAATGATGAATACGTTAAATATTCAACATGCAACACCTTCGTTTTTCTTTTCTTCTTTTTCTTTTTTTTTGGAACATTAACTGTATCTAAGTTAAATATTCAAGGAACTCAATGACGTACGTAGTTGAAGATATAACTCTTGGAAATAAAGGAAACATGGAAGCTTATAGACGACTCACACTAAATCGATCAAGTAAATAATCCAACCATGCTTTGTTGTCTTTCATTGCCAAATTTGACCCAACAACTTTTGTAATTTGTGTATGGAGATGGCTCCACTCTTCGACTATAGTGTGGTAATAATCATGCAACTTCATGAATTTAGTTCTCTTTTGATATATTTGAAATGATGTTTCACTGTTCTATCAACGAACAAGATATCTTTGAAATAATTCAAATGAAGACCTTAACTCAAAAGGCATGCACACACATTTCTGATTTCTTTGAGCTTATGTGACAAATGTTGAAAGAGATTAATTTGTGGTGTTACCTGACAATGAAGAGTACAAAAAATAAAAAATAAGTGCATTGTTGTTTTTAGAAAATTTTAAATAATTAATGTGATATGTTAAAACGAAAAACGTTTTTTTGCACAATGTTGTGTTTTTAAGCAATACATTCAAAGATACTTGGCATATATTTACCCTCAATGATTGATGTTTCTCTCAACAACTCCATGCTAAAACGTAAAACGTTTTTTTGCACAATGTTGTGTTTTCAAGCACTAAATTCAAAGATACTTAGGCTGTTAGGCATATATTTAACCTCAATGACTAATGTTTCTTTCAACAACTCATTTCTTAACTTTTTGATATTTGATTAATTTGCCATCAACTACTTAGACTCGAGGTGATAATACCCTCTTTGACGCGCCTTATCCCATGTGTACCCATCAACGCGTCTTCTTTATTACTCTTACTATTGAGGACGCGTCGTGACATGCATTAAAGGATAACTTATGAGAGAACTTGGCCATTCAGACGACCGAGTTGTGGGAGTGTTGTTGTTGTGTGTGCATGAATTCTGGTTTTTGTGAGGTATATTTGTGTTTAAGTAGAGTATGTTTTGGTGAGAAAGTTGGTTGTCTTATTACACTAACTTGATTGTGAAGTTTTTTGTTGAGAGAGAAAATGACGTGGTGCTGAGATGACGATGATGAAATTGGTTATGGTGAGTCTTTACTACCACTCGACTTAGGTTGCACTCATAGTTTTACTAATTGTCACCCCATTTCATTATAAATGTCTACATTTTGTCTTTTTTCTTTTTTGATATCTTAAAATATTCGTTTGCTTTGTATTTAAAACACACGAAAAAAATACATTAGCAAGTAGAGATGTTATTTATTGGTAGATAATGTTATTAGTTAAAACTTTGGAACTGTGTATATTTTATAAATAAACACTATTTTAGAATGGAGTAAAGACAATTCACTTGCTATTTCACATAACTAATAGGAGAATTTCATTTATATTTTTACAAAACTTCTAAATTACGTCAATATTCTTGTAAAAATCATAATTACGTCAATGTCATTTTAAAAGTCCAATAATACTCATGCATGATGCATATCCCAAAAATTAATTTGATATTAAATTAATGATTTTAATTTATTCATCAAATGTCTAAATATCTACCATTTTATCCTTCAATTCTAATTACATGAATAAAGCTTGACCTTAAAAAGCAAACAAGAACATCGTTAATTCACATAAGTGGATAAGATATAAACTACTTTAAACTTTATCCTTAGAGTGTTAATTATCAATTTTTAACATAAAAATGTCTACACTATCATGATTCTTGAGCATATATTCATGGATAATCATACGGATCAATATCTCTTCAAGATGTTCGATTCATGCTATTTGTTGTTTGGAATCGAATTTAAGAACGTTGCTTATGCAACTGATATAGCTTCATTAATACATACGATGGAGGTTAAATCATAAATCAAACCCAACTAAATTATGAATGATCAATTGATGATGACATTTTCTGATTCTTAATTAAACCCGATCAAATTAAGAGTACTCACTCAATTAAACCTGATTAAACTGTTGAAAGAGGGTGTATTTAATGAAGATGAGAAGAAAACATGAAATTGAAGATTATACATTATGAATATATTTTGCATTTTTCGATTAAGAAAAGAGGGTAAAAAAAGGAATCTTTTATATAATAAAACAAAACCCCTGTTGGGAATTTAAATTTAAAAAAAAAAATCAATTCATTCCTTATTAAGTAATAATTTTATAAAAAAAAAAAAATTATTTTCTTATTAAGTAATATTTTATATTTATCCATAACACAAGTAGAAGATAAATACAAAAAATATAGATAAGATATTTTAAAAAAATTATTTTCTTATTAGGTAACATTTTATATTTATCCACAACACAAGTAGAAGATAAATACAAAAAATATAGATAAGATGCAATTAACATTAGGATTAAAATTTTTAAATAATTATTTCAAAAAATAAAATAAAAAAACCTGCGCGTGCGCGGGCATTATAACTAGTAAATAATAACTAGTAAACTTATTTATCAAATATTTATTTCTTAATTTCGATGTCCATGAGTATTATTAAGTCTTGAAAAAATATTGACGTAATTATGATTTTAAAAAAAATATCGATGTAATTTAAAAGTTTGCATAGATAAATGAAATTCTCCTAAAAGGAAATAAAACATTTTCCTTTACATACAAGCACATTATGTAACATTGTAACTTACTATTTTTAATGTTGAGTTAATAAACCATATAAACACATTTCCAATTGGACCACTAATTTATTTCACATATTGTTGAATACATTTAATCTAGTTTGATGATAAACATGCAATATTGTATTTAAAAAGCATTTCCTATTGGCCCACTAATTTATTGCATATATAGGTAATAGGTCCAAGTTGCACTCCCGGTCCTTCCAAAGGTACACAGCACTCCGGTCGGGAAAGCGGGGGTCACTGTTATTGGCCGGTTTAAAGACATTATTATTCACACTTAGACCCCCTGTACTTTTGTATATACATCATGTGGGAGTGTTACTTTTCGGAATGTAATAGATATGACACCATAGTTTAGATCCTTAACATTTTAACACAGCAGTGGACTCTTATAGATATGACACCATAGTTTAGATTCCACTGAAGGGTTAGAATCTTGTAGCTGCAGCTTATTTATAAACATAACTTTATAAAAATATAAGATCTAGCTTCTAACTTTTATATAAGTTGTATCTGCAGCTCAAGCTTATTTCACCAAACACACCCTAATTGTATAAAAATGATAGGAAATACACACTTAAGATGTGTTTGGCGTGAGGTTTTTTTGAGGCTTATAAGAGCTTGAGCTAATAAAGTGAGCTTGAGCTTATAAAATAAGCTTGAGCACACAAGGTTATGTAAGAGTTTATACGTTATAATCCTTCATAAGCCCAAGTCAATTAAAACGAGATTTA